>JAPDOI010000226.1:990000-1157585 GCA_029168955.1 Aplectana chamaeleonis
CATCTTCGCATTTGCCTAAGTCCCTACGACAACAGCATGTTGACAAGGTATCCTGGCCAGCAACGTGTTGAGTTCCTCATAAAACACATCCTTCAAATTCTCCTCGGCGGTTTCAGTGGGCGCATGAGCACTCACTATCCACAGATTGAATCCTCTGTGATCCCGCAGTCGTACGAATGCATTCCGACACGACGTTGAGCCAAACTTCTTGACCATACCATTGAAATCCTTCCTTACAGCTATTGTACAGCCTCCCACTCTCCTATCGTCAGCGTTACCGCAGTAGATGGTGTACTCTCCGACGCTGATGACGGGTCTATCCTTGAGACGGGTTTCCTGCAAAGCAGCAAGCGGTGCATGGAAATAGCTCAGAAGTCTGGATAGCGCAGTTTTTTGGATATCACTCGACAGCGATAGACAGTTCAGGGTGGCGAAATTGTGGCTTGTGGGGACTCCATGAACTCCCTAAGTACGGATCCTAAGGTGTTATGGACCAGAGGCCTTAGTGTGCCGGACGGTGACACCTTTATGCAATGTATGGGATACTTCGCGATATAGTTGTGCACGCTATATCGCTCGAACGTTCCCTGTGTACACTCAAACCTCGCAAAGTTTCTTCTAAGTCCGTACTCCGATGTGAATAGAAACGCGTTGTCGAAAAATTCTTCTGCATTCTTCATCTCTGAGACCTGTCATGTCAATCCTCTGGAGACGCTGAGCCCCACACTTCCTCTTATGAGTCCTCGCAGTGAAGTTCAACAGAACAGGACGGTGATCTGAATCGAATGCGACATCCCACACAGCTCTAGATTTTCGAAAGTCCGACACTGGAATATTCCTCGTCAGAATATTGTCGATCTGTAGTTTCATGATTCCTCTTGAATGTCGATGCAATAATCAGACCGCTGCGTTCACAAAAGTCGACAAGGCGGTAGCCATTGTCCGATGTTTGCTCCACTGGGTAGAACAATTTACCGAGTACTTTGGATTTTCTGATCAAGTCCCATCTTCGCATTTGCCTCAGTCCCCACGACAACAGCTATTTGACAAGGTACAGGACGTCATAGAAAGTGTGCAGCACCCCAGTGGGAGTGTGCAGGATACCATTGGGGGGTGTGCAGGATGTCATAGAAAGTGTGCAGGACCCCAGTGGGGGTGTGCAGGACGTCATAGAAAGTGTGCAGGACCCCAGTGGGGGTGTGCAGGACGTCACAGAAAGTGTGCAGCACCCCAGTGGGAATGTCAAGGACCCTACTGGGGGTGTGCAGGATGTCACAGAAAGTGTGCAGGACTCCGAAAAGGGGTGCGCAGGACGTCACAGAAAGTGTGCAGGACCCCAATGCGGGTGTGCTGGACGTTATAGAAAGTGTGCAGGACCTCAGTTTGAGTGTGCAGGACCCCAGTGTGAGTAAGCAGGACGTCATAGAAAGTGTGCAGGACCTCAGTTTGAGTGCGCAGGACGTCATACAAAGTGTGCAGGACCCCAGTGGGGGTGTGCAGGACGTCATAGAAAGTGTGCAGGACCCCAGTGGGAGTGTGCAGGACCCCATTGGGGGTTAGCAGGATGTCAAAGAAAGTGTGCAAGACCCCAATGGGGTGTGCAGGACATCATACAAAGTGAGCAGGACCCCAGTGGGGGTGTGCAGGACGTCATAAAAAAGGAAAAAGGGTGAAGCATCCCAGTGACAGTGTGCAGGACCCTATTGGGGGTGTGCAGAATGTCATAGAAACTGTGCAGGACCCTAGTGAGGGGTGTGCAGGACGTCACAGAAAGTGTGCAGGACCTTATTGGGGGTCTGCAGCACGTCATAGAAAGTGTGCAGGACCCCAGTTAGAGTGTGCAGGACCTCAGTGGGGGTGTGCAGAACGTACATAGAAAGTGTGCAGCACCCCAGTGGGAGTGTGCAGGATCCCATTGGGGGTGTGCAGGATGTCATAGAAAGTGTGCAGGACCCCAGTGGGTGTGTGCAGGACGTCATAGAAAGTGTGCAGGACCCCAGTGGGGGTGTGCAGGACGTCATAGAAAGTGTGCAGCACCCCAGTGAGGGTGTGCAGGACGTCATAAAAAAGGATGCAGCACCCCAGTGGGAGTGTCCAGAACCCTACTGGGGGTGTGCAGGATGTCACAGAAAGTGTGCAGGACTCCGAAAAGGGGGTGCGCAGGACGTCACAGAAAGTGTGCAGGACCCCAACGCGGGTGTGCTGGACGTTATAGAAAGTGTGCAGGACCTCAGGTTGAGTGCGCAGGACGTCATACAAAGTGTCCAGGACCCTAGTGGGAGTAAGCAGGACGTCATAGAAAGTGTGCAGGACCTCAGTCTGAGTGCAGTGAGGTCATGCAAAGTGTGCAGGACCCCAGTGGGAGTGTGCAGGACGTCATAGAAAGTGTGCAGGATCCCCGTTGGGGGTGTGCAGGATGTCATAGAAAGTGAGCAGGACCCCAGTGGGGGTGTGCAGGACGTCATAGAAAGTGAGCAGGACCCCAGTGAGGGTGTGCAGGACGTCATAAAAAAGGATGCAGCACCCCAGTGGGAGTGTCCAGGACCCTAATGAAGGTGTGCAGGATGTCACAGAAAGTGTGCAGGACTCCGGTGGGGGTGTGCAGGACGTCACAGAAAGTGTGCAGGACCATAGTGGGAGTGTGCAGGACCCCATTGGGGGTGTGCAGAATGACAAAGAAAGTGTGCAAGACCCAGATGGGGTGTGCAGGACGTCATAAAAAAGGGTGAAGCACCCCAGTGGCAATGTACAGGACCCTATTGGGGGTGTGCAGAATGTCACAGAAAGTGTGCAGGACGTCACAGAAAGTGTGCAGGACCTTATTGGGGGTCAGCAGCACGTCATAGAAAGTGTGCAGGACCCCAGTTAGAGTGTGCAGGACCTCAGTGGGGGTGTGCAGAACGTACATAGAACGTGTGCAGGACCCCATTGGGGGTGTGCAGGATGTCATAGAAAGTGTGCAGGACCCTAGTGAGGGGTGTGCAGGACGTCACAGAAAGTGTGCAGGACCTTATTGGGGGTCTGCAGCACGTCATAGAAAGTGTGCAGGACCCCAGTTAGAGTGTGCAGGACCTCAGTGGGGGTATGCAGAACGTACATAGAAAGTGTGCAGGACCCCAGTGGGAGTAAGCAGGACGTCACAGAAAGTGTGCAGGACCTCAGTCTGAGTGCGCAGGAGGTCATGCAAAGTGTGCAGGACCCCAGTGGGAGTGTGCAGGACGTCATAGAAAGTGTGCAGGACCCCGTTGGGGGTGTGCAGGATGTCATAGAAAGTGTGCAGGACCCCAGTGGGGGTGTGCAGGACGTCATAAAAAGTGAGCAGGACCCCAGTGAGGGTGTGCAGGACGTCACAGAAAGTGTGCAGGACCTCAATGCGGGTGTGCTGGACGTTATAGAAAGTGTGCAGGACCTCAGTTTGATTGCGCAGGACGTCAAACAAAGTGTGCAGTACCCCAGTGGGAGTGTGCAGGACGTCATAGAAAGCGTGCAGGACCTCAGTGGGGGTGTTCAGAACGCACATAGAAAGTGTGCAGCACCTCAGTGGGAGTGTGCAGGGTCCCATTAGGGGTGTGCAGGATGTCATAGAAAGTGTGCAGGACCCCGGTGGGGGTGTGCAGGACGTCATAGAAAGTGTGCAGAACCCCAGTGGGGGTGTGCAGGACGTCACAGAAAGTGTGCAGGACCATAGTGGGAGTGTGCAGGACCCCATTGGGGGTGTGCAGGATGACAAAGAAAGTGTGCAAGACCCCAATGGGGTGTGCAGGACGTCATAAAAAAGGGTAAAGCACCCCAGTGGCAATGTGCAGGACCCTATTGGGGGTGTGCAGAATGTCACAGAAAGTGTGCAGGACTCTAGTGAGGGGTGTGCAGGACGTCACAGAAAGTGTGCAGGACCTTATTGGGGGTCAGCAGCACGTCATAGAAAGTGTGCAGGACCCCAGTTAGAGTGTGAAGGACCTCAGTGGGGGTGTGCAGAACGTACATAGAACGTGTGCAGGACCCCATTAGGGGTGTGCAGGATGTCATAGAAAGTGTGCAGGACCCTAGTGAGGGGTGTGCAGGACGTCACAGAAAGTGTGCAGGACCTTATTGGGGGTCTGCAGCACGTCATAGAAAGTGTGCAGGACCCCAGTTAGAGTGTGCAGGACCTCAGTGGGGGTGTGCAGAACGTACATAGAAAGTGTGCAGGACCCCAGTGGGGGTGTGCAGGACGTCATAGAAAGTGTGCAGCACCCCAGTGGGAGTGTGCAGGATCCCATTGGGGGTGTGCAAGATGTCATAGAAAGTGTGCAGGACCCCAGTGGGGGTGTGCAGGACGTCATAGAAAGTGTGCTGCACACTTTCTGTGACATCCTGCACACCCCCAATGAGATCCTGCACACTCCCACTGGGGTGCTGCACACTTTCTATGACGTCCTGCACACCCCCACTGGGGTCCTGCACATTTTCTATGTACGTTCTCCACACCCCCACTGAGGTCCTGCACACTCTAACTGGGGTCCTGCACACTTTCTATGACGTGCTGCAGACCCCCAATAAGGTCCTGCACACTTTCTGTGACGTGCTGCACACCCCCCACTAGGGTCGTGCACACTTTCTGTGACATCCTGCACACCCCATTGGGGTCTTGCACACTTTCTATGACATCCTACACACCTTCAATGGGGTCCTGCACACTCACACTGGGGTGCTGCACACTTTCTATGACGTCATGCACACACCCACTGGGGTCCTGCACACTTTCTATGTACGTTCTGCACACCCCCACTGAGGTCCTGCACACTTTCTATGACGTCCTGCACACTCCCACTGGGGTCCTGCACACTTTCTGTGACATCCTGCACACCCCCAATAGGGTCCTGCACACTGCCGCTGGGGTGCTTCACCCTTTTTTATGACGTCCTGCACACCCCCACTGGGGTCCTGCTCACTTTCTATGACGTCCTGCACACCCATTGGGGTCCTGCACACTTTCTTTGACATCCTGCACACCCCCCATGGGGTCCTGCACACTTTCTATGACGTCCTGCACACCCCCACTGGGGTCCTGCACACTTTCTATGACGTCCTGCACACCCCCCACTGGGGTCCTGCACACTTTCTATGACATCCTGCACACCCCTAATGGGATCCTGCACACTCCCACTGGGGTGCTGCACACTTTCTATGACGTCCTGCACACCCCCACTGGAGTCCTGCACACTTTCTATGTACGTTCTGCACACCCCAACTGAGGTCCTGCACACTCTAACTGGGGTCCTGCACACTTTCTATGACGTGCTGCAGACCCCCAATAAGGTCCTGCACACTTTCTGTGACGTGCTGCACACCCCCCACTAGGGTTGTGCACACTTTCTGTGACATCCTGCACACCCCTAATGGGATCCTGCACACTCACACTGGGGTGCTGCACACTTTCTATGACGTCCTGCACACACCCACTGGGGTCCTGCACACTTTCTATGTACGTTCTGCACTTCCCCACTGAGGTCCTGCACACTTTCTATGACGTCCTGCACACTCCCACTGGGGTCCTGCACACTTTGTATGACGTCCTGCGCAATCAAACTGAGGTCCTGCACACTTTCTATAACATCCAGCACACCCGCATTGGGGTCCTGCACACTTTCTGTGACGTCCTGCGCACCCCCCACCGGAGTCCTGCACACTTTCTGTGACATCCTGCACACCCCCAGTAGGGTCCTGGACACTCCCACTGGGGTGCTGCATCCTTTTTTATGACGTCCTGCACACCCCCACTGGGGTCCTGCTCGCATTCTTTGACGTCCTGCACACCCCCACTGGGGTCCGCACACTTTCTATGACATCCTGCACACCTCCAATGGGGTCCTGCACACTCCCACTGGGGTCCTGCACACTTTCTATGACGTCCTGCACACCCCCACTGGGGTCCTGCACACTTTATATGACGTCCTGCACACCCCCACTGGGGTCCTGCACACTTTCTATGACATCCTACACACCCCCAATGGGGTCCTGCACACTCCCACTGGGGTCCTGCACACTTTGTATGACGTCCTGCGCACTCAAACTGAGGTCCTGCACACTTTCTATGACGTCCTGATTACTCCCACTGGGGTCCTGCACACTTCGTATGACGTCCTGCGCACTCAAACTGAGGTCCTGCCCACTTTCTATAACGTCCAGCACACCCGCATTGGGGTCCTGCACACTTTCTGTGACGTCCTGCGCACCCTCAGTAGGGTCCTTGACATTCCCAATGGGGTGCTGCACACTTTCTATGACGTGCTGCAGACCCCTAATAAGGTCCTGCACACTTTCTATGACGTCCTGCACACCCCCACTGGGGTTCTGCACACTTTCTATGACATCATGCACACCCCCAATGGGATCCTGCACACTCCCACTGGGGTGCTGCACACTTTCTATGACGTCCTGCACACCCCCACTGGGGTCCTGCACACTTCCTATGACGTCCTGCACACCCACACTGGGGTCCTGCACACTTTCTATGACATCCTGCACACCCCCAATGGGATCCTGCACACTCCCACTGAGGTGCTGCACACTTTCTATGACGTCCTGCACACCCCCACTGGGGTCCTGCACACTTTATATGACGTCCTGCACACCCCCACTGAGGTCTTGCTCACTTTCTATGACATCCTACACACCCCCAATGGGGTCCTGCACACTCCCACTGGGGTCCCTGCTTACTCCCACTGGGGTCCTGCACACTTCGTATGACGTCTTGCGCACTCAAACTGAGGTCCTGCACACTTTCTATGACGTCCGGCTTACTCCCACTGGGGTCCTGCACACTTTATATGACGTCGTGCACACTCAAACTGAGGTCCTGCACACTTTCTATAACGTCCAGCACACCCCCATTGGGATCCTGCACACTTTCTGTGACGTCCTGCGCACTCCCTTTTTGGAGTCTTGCACACTTTCTGTGACATCCTGCACACCCCCAGTAGGGTCCTTGACATTCCCACTGGGGTGCTGCACACTTTCTATGACGTCATGCACACCCCCACTGGAGTCCTGCACACTTTCTATGTACGTTCTGCACACCCCAACTGAGGTACTGCACACTCTAACTGGGGTCCTGCACACTTTCTATGACGTGCTGCAGACCCCCAATAAGGTCCTGCACACTTTCTGTGACGTGCTGCACACCCCCCCACTAGGGTTGTGCGCACTTTCTGTGACATCCTGCACACCCCATTGGGGTCTTGCACACTTTCTATGACATCCTACACACCTTCAATGGGGTCCTGCACACTCACACTGGGGTGCTGCACACTTTCTATGACGTCCTGCACACACACACTGGGGTCCTGCACACTTTCTATGTACGTTCTGCACACCGCCACTGAGGTCCTGCACACTTTCTATGACGTCCTGCACACTCCCACTGGGGTCCTGCACACTTTGTATGACGTCCTGCGCAATCAAACTGAGGTCCTGCACACTTTCTATAACATCCAGCACACCCGCATTGGGGTCCTGCACACTTTCTGTGACGTCCTGCGCACCCCCCACCGGAGTCCTGCACACTTTCTGTGACATCCTGCACACCCCCAGTAGGGTCCTGGACACTCCCACTGGGGTGCTGCATCCTTTTTTATGACGTCCTGCACACCCCCACTGGGGTCCTGCACACTTTCTATGACGTCCTGCACACCCCCACTGGGGTCCGCACACTTTCTATGACATCCTGCACACCTCCAATGGGGTCCTGCACACTCGCACTGGGGTCCTGCACACTTTCTATGACGTCCTGCACACCCCCACTGGGGTCCTGCACACTTCCTATGACGTCCTGCACACCCCCACTGGGGTCCTGCACACTTTCTATGACATCCTACACACCCCCAATGGGGTCCTGCACACTCCCACTGGGGTCCTGCACACTTTGTATGACGTCCTGCGCACTCAAACTGAGGTCCTGCACACTTTCTATGACGTCCTGCTTACTCCCACTGGGGTCCTGCACACTTCGTATGACGTCCTGCGCACTCAAACTGAGGTCCTGCCCACATTCTATAACGTCCAGCACACCCGCATTGGGGTCCTGCACACTTTCTGTGACGTCCTGCGCACCCTCAGTAGGGTCCTTGACATTCCCAATGGGGTGCTGCACACTTTCTATGACGTGCTGCAGACCCCCAATAAGGTCCTGCACACTTTCTATGACGTCCTGCACACCCCCACTGGGGTCCTGCACACTTTCTATGACATCATGCACACCCCCAATGGGATCCTGCACACTCCCACTGGGGTGCTGCACACTTTCTATGACGTCCTGCACACCCCCACTGGGGTCCTGCACACTTCCTATGACGTCCTGCACACCCCCACTGGGGTCCTGCACACTTTCTATGACATCCTGCACACCCCCAATGGGATCCTGCACACTCCCACTAAAGTGCTGCACACTTTCTATGACGTCCTGGACACCCATTGGGGTCTTGCACACTTTCTTTGACATCCTGCACACCCCCACTGGTGTCCTGCACACTTTATATGACGTCCTGCACACCCCCACTGGGGTCCTGCACACTCCCACTGGGGTCCCTGCTTACTCCCACTGGGGTCCTGCACACTTCGTATGACGTCCTGCGCACTCAAACTGAGGTCCTGCACACTTTCTATGACGTCCGGCTTACTCCCACTGGGGTCCTGCACACTTTATATGACGTCGTGCGCACTCAAACTGAGGTCCTGCACACTTTCTATAACGTCCAGCACACCCCCATTGGGATCCTGCACACTTTCTGTGACGTCCTGCACACCCCTTTGGAGTCCTGCACACTTTCTGTGACATCCTGCACACCCCCAGTAGGGTCCTTGACATTCCCACTGGGGTGCTGCACACTTTCTATGACGTCATGCACACCCCCACTGGAGTCCTGCACACTTTCTATGTACGTTCTGCACACCCCAACTGAGGTCCTGCACACTCTAACTGGGGTCCTGCACACTTTCTATGACGTGCTGCAGACCCCCAATAAGGTCCTGCACACTTTCTGTGACGTGCTGCACACCCCCCACTAGGGTTGTGCGCACTTTCTGTGACATCCTGCACACCCCATTGGGGTCTTGCACACTTTCTATGACATCCTACACACCTTCAATGGGGTCCTGCACACTCACACTGGGGTGCTGCACACTTTCTATGACGTCCTGCACACACACACTGGGGTCCTGCACACTTTCTATGTACGTTCTGCACACCGCCACTGAGGTCCTGCACACTTTCTATGACGTCCTGCACACTCCCACTGGGGTCCTGCACACTTTGTATGACGTCCTGCGCAATCAAACTGAGGTCCTGCACACTTTCTATAACATCCAGCACACCCGCATTGGGGTCCTGCACACTTTCTGTGACGTCCTGCGCACCCCCCACCGGAGTCCTGCACACTTTCTGTGACATCCTGCACACCCCCAGTAGGGTCCTGGACACTCCCACTGGGGTGCTGCATCCTTTTTTATGACGTCCTGCACACCCCCCACTGGGGTTCTGCTCACTTTCTTTGACGTCCTGCACACCTCCAATGGGGTCCTGCACACTCCCATTGGGGTCCTGCACACTTTGTATGACGTCCTGCGCACTCAAACTGAGGTCTTGCCCACTTTCTATAACGTCCAGCACACCCGCATTGGGGTCCTGCACACTTTCTGTGACGTCCTGCGCACCCTCAGTAGGGTCCTTGACATTCCCAATGGGGTGCTGCACACTTTCTATGACGTGCTGCAGACCCCCAATAAGGTCCTGCACACTTTCTATGACGTCCTGCACACCCCCACTGGGGTCCTGCACACTTTCTATGACATCATGCACACCCCCAATGGGATCCTGCACACTCAAACTGGGGTGCTGCACTTTTTCTATGACGTCCTGCACACCCCCACTGGGGTCCTGCACACTTCCTATGACGTCCTGCACACCCCCTCTGGGGTCCTGCACACTTTCTATGACATCCTGCACACCCCCAATGGGATCCTGCACACTCCCACTGAGGTGCTGCACACTTTCTATGACGTCCTGCACACCCCCACTGGGGTCCTGCACACTTTCTATGACGTCCTGCACACCCCCACTGGGGTCTTGCTTACTTTCTATGACATCCTACACACCCCCAATGGGGTCCTGCACACTCCCACTGGGGTCCCTGTTTACTCCCACTGGGGTCCTGCACACTTCGTATGACGTCCTGCGCACTCAAACTGAGGTCCTGCACACTTTCTATGACGTCCTGCACACCCCCACTGGGGTCCTGCACAGTTTCTATGACGTCCTGCACACCCCCACTGGGGTCCTGCACACTTTCTGTGACGTCCTGCGCACCCTCAGTAGGGTCCTTGACATTCCCAATGGGGTGCTGCACACTTTCTATGACGTGCTGCAGACCCCCAATAAGGTCCTGCACACTTTCTATGACGTCCTGCACACCCCATTGGGGTCTTGCACACTTTCTTTGACATCCTGCACACCCCTACTGAGGTCCTGCACACTTTCTATGACATCCTGCACACCCCCACTGAGGTCCTGCACACTCTAACTGGGGTCCTGCACACTTTCTATGACGTGCTGCAGACCCCCAATAAGGTCCTGCACACTTTTTGTTACGTCCTGCACACCCCTCACTAGAGTCCTGCACACTTTCTGTGACATTCTGCACACCCCCAATAGGGTCTTGCTTACTTTCTATGACATCCTACACACCCCCAATGGGGTCCTGCACACTCCCACTTGGGTCCTGCACACTTTCTATGACGTCCTGCTTACTCCCACTGGGGTCCTGCACACTTTCTATGACGTCCTGCACACCCCCACTGGGGTCTTGCTTACTTTCTATGACATCCTACACACCCCCAATGGGGTCCTGCACACTCCCACTGGGGTCCCTGTTTACTCCCACTGGGGTCCTGCACACTTCGTATGACGTCCTGCGCACTCAAACTGGGGTCCTGCACACTTTCTATGACGTCCTGCACACCCCCACTGGGGTCCTGCACAGTTTCTATAACGTCCAGCACACCCCCATTGGGGTCCTGCACACTTTCTGCGACGTCCTGCGCACCCTCAGTAGGGTCCTTGACATTCCCAATGGGGTGCTGCACACTTTCTGTGACGTGCTGCACACCCCCACTGGGGTCCTGCTCACTTTCTATGACGTCCTGCACACCCATTGGGGTCCTGCGCACTTTCTATGACATCCTGCACACCCCTACTGAGGTCCTGCACACTTTCTATGACATCCTGCACACCCCCACTGAGGTCCTGCACACTCTAACTGGGGTCCTGCACACTTTCTATGACGTGCTGCAGACCCCCAATAAGGTCCTGCACACTTTCTGTTACGTCCTGCACACCCCTCACTAGAGTCCTGCACACTTTCTGTGACATTCTGCACACCCCCAATAGGGTCCTGCACATTGCCACTGGGGTCCTGCACACTTTCTATGACGTCCTGCACACCCCATTGGGGTCTTGCACACTTTCTTTGACATCCTGCACACCCCTACTGAGGTCCTGCACACTTTCTATGACATCCTGCACACCCCCACTGAGGTCCTGCACACTCCCACTGACAGGTCCTGTACACTGATCTGCCACACTCCGCATGGGGTCCTGCACACTTTCTATGACGTCCTGCAGACCCCCAATAAGGTCCTGCACACTTTTGTTACGTCCTGCACACCCTCACTAGAGTCCTGCACACTTTCTGTGACATTCTGCACACCCCCAATAGGGTCTTGCTTACTTTCTATGACATCCTACACACCCCCAATGGGGTCCTGCACACTCCCACTTGGGTCCTGCACACTTTCTATGACGTCCTGCTTACTCCCACTGGGGTCCTGCACACTTTCTATGACATCCTGCACACCCCCAATGGGATCCTGCACACTCCCAGTGAGATGCTGAACACTTTCTATGACGACCTGCACACCCCCACTGGGGTCCTGCACACTTTCTATGACGTCCTGCACACCCCCACTGGGGTCTTGCTTACTTTCTATGACATCCTACACACCCCCAATGGGGTCCTGCACACTCCCACTTGGGTCCTGCACACTTTCTATGACGTCCTGCTTACTCCCACTGGGGTCCTGCACACTTCGTATGACGTCCTGCGCACTCAAACTGAGGTCCTGCCCATTTTCTATAACGTCCAGCACACCCGCATTGGGGTCCTGCACACTTTCTGTGACGTCCTGCGCACCCTCAGTAGGGTCCTTGACATTCCCAATGGGGTGCTGCACACTTTCTATGACGTCCTGCACACCCCCACTGGGGTCCTGCACACTTTCTATGACGTCCTGCACACCCCCACTGGGGTCCTGCGCACTTTCTATGACATCCTGCACACCCCTACTGAGGTCCTGCACACTTTCTATGACATCCTGCACACCCCCACTGAGGTCCTGCACACTCTAACTGGGGTCCTGCACACTTTCTATGACGTGCTGCAGACCCCCAATAAGGTCCTGCACACTTTCTGTTACGTCCTGCACACCCCTCACTAGAGTCCTGCACACTTTCTGTGACATTCTGCACACCCCCAATAGGGTCCTGCACATTGCCACTGGGGTGCTTCACCCTTTTTTATGACGTCCTGCACACCCCCACTGGGGTCCTGCTCACTTTCTATGACGTCCTGCACACCCAATTGGGGTCCTGCACACTTTCTATGACATCCTGCACACCCCTAATGGGATCCTGCACACTCCCACTGGGGTGCTGCACACTTTCTATGTGCGTTCTGCACACCCCCACTGAGATCCTGCACGCTTTCTATGACGTCCTGCACACTCCCACTGGGGTACTGCACACTTTGTTTGACGTCCTGCGCAATCAAACTGAGGTCCTGCACACTTTCTATAACGTCCAGCACACCCGCATTGGGGTCCTGCACACTTTCTGTGACGTCCTGCGCACCCCCACAGGAGTCCTGCACACTTTCTGTGACATCCTGCACACCCCCATTAGGGTCCTGGACACTCCCACTGGGGTGCTGCATCCTTTTTTATGACGTCCTGCACACCCTCACTGGGGTCCTGCTCACTTTCTATGACGTCCTGCACACCCCTACTGGGGTCCTGCACACTTTTTATGACATCCCGCACACCCCCAACGGGGTCCTGCACACTTTCTATGACGTCCTGCACACTCTCACTGGGGTCCTGCACACTTTGCATGACCTCCTGCGCACTCAAACTGAGGTCCTGCACACTTTCTATGACGTCCTGCTTACTCCCACTGGGGTACAGAAAGTGTGCAGGACCTTATTGGGGGTCTGCAGCACGTCATAGAAAGTGTGCAGGACCCCAGTTAGAGTGTGCAGGACCTCAGTGGGGGTGTGCAGAACGTACATAGAAAGTGTGCAGGACCCCAGTGGGGGTGTGCAGGACGTCATAGAAAGTGTGCAGCACCCCAGTGGGAGTGTGCAGGATCCCATTGGGGGTGTGCAGGATGTCATAGAAAATGTGCAGGACCCCAGTGGGGGTGTGCAGGACGTCATAGAAAGTGTGCAGCACCCCAGTGGGAGTGTCCAGGACCCTAATGGGGGTGTGCAGGACGTCACAGAAAGTGTGCAGGACCCCAATGCGGATGTGTTGGACGTTATAGAATGTGTGACGGACCTCAGTTTGAGTGCGCAGGACCTCATACAAAGTGTGCAGGACCCCAGTGGGGGCGTGCAGGACGTCATAGAAAGTGTGCAGCACCCCAGTGTGAGTGTGCAGGACACCATTGAAGGTGTGTAGGATGTCATAGAAAGTGTGCAAGACCCCAATGGGGTGTGCAGGATGTCACAGAAAGTGTGCAGGACCCTAGTGGGGGGTGTGCAGCACGTCACAGAAAGTGTGCAGGACCTTATTGGGGGTCTGCAGCACGTCATAGAAAGTGTGCAGGACCCCAGTTAGAGTGTGCAGGACTTTAGTTGGGGTGTGTAGAACGTACATAGAAAGTGTGCAGGACTCCAGTGGGGGTGTGCAGGACGTCATAGAAAGTGTGCAGCACCCCAGTGGGAGTGTGCAGGATCCCATTAGGGGTGTGCAGGATGTCATAGAAAGTGTGCAGGACCCCAGTGGGGGGTGTGCAGGACGTCATAGAAAGTGTGCAGGACCCCAGTGGGGGTGTGCAGGACGTCATAGAAAGTGTGCAGGACCCCAGTGGGAGTGTGCAGGACCCCATTGGGGGTGTGCAGGATGTCAAAGAAAGTGTGCAAGACCCCAATGGGTGTGCAGGACGTCATAGAAAGTGAGCAGGACCCCAGTGGGGGTGTGCAGGACGTCATAAAAAAGGGTGAAGCACCCCAGTGGCAGTGTGCAGGACCCTATTGGGGGTGTGCAGGATGTCACAGAAAGTGTGCAGGACCCTAGTGAGGGGTGTGCAGGACGTCACAGAAAGTGTGCAGGACCTTATTGGGGGTCCGCAGCACGTCATAGAAGGTGTGCAGGACCCCAGTTAGAGTGTGCAGGACCTCAGTGGGGGTGTGCAGAACGTACATAGAAAATGTGCAGGACCCCAGTGGGGGTGTTCAGAACGCACATAGAAAGTGTGCAGCACCTCAGTGGGAGTGTGCAGGGTCCCATTAGGGGTGTGCAGGATGTCATAGAAAGTGTGCAGGACCCCGGTGGGGGTGTGCAGGACGTCATAGAAAGTGTGCAGAACCCCAGTGGGGGTGTGCAGGACGTCACAGAAAGTGTGCAGGACCATAGTGGGAGTGTGCAGGACCCCATTGGGGGTGTGCAGGATGACAAAGAAAGTGTGCAAGACCCCAATGGGGTGTGCAGGACGTCATAAAAAAGGGTGAAGCACCCCAGTGGCAATGTGCAGGACCCTATTGGGGGTGTGCAGAATGTCACAGAAAGTGTGCAGGACTCTAGTGAGGGGTGTGCAGGACCTCACAGAAAGTGTGCAGGACCTTATTGTGGGTCAGCAGCACGTCATAGAAAGTGTGCAGGACCCCAGTTAGAGTGTGAAGGACCTCAGTGGGGGTGTGCAGGACCTTATTGGGGGTCTGCAGCACGTCATAGAAAGTGTGCAGGACCCCAGTTAGAGTGTGCAGGACCTTAGTGGGGGTGTGCAGAACGTACATAGAAAGTGTGCAGGACCCCAGTGGGGGTGTGCAGGACGTCATAGAAAGTGTGCAGCACCCCAGTGGGAGTGTGCAGGATCCCATTGGGGGTGTGCAAGATGTCATAGAAAGTGTGCAGGACCCCAGTGGGGGTGTGCAGGACGTTATAGAAAGTGTGCTGCACACTTTCTGTGACATCCTGCACACCCCCAATGGGATCCTGCACACTCCCACTGGGGTCCTGAACACTTTCTATAACGTGCTGCAGACCCCCAATAAGGTCCTGCACACTTTCTGTGACGTGCTGCACACCCCCCACTAGGGTCGTGCACACTTTCTGTGACATCCTGCACACCCCATTGGGGTCTTGCACACTTTCTATGACATCCTACACACCTTCAATGGGGTCCTGCACACTCACACTGGGGTGCTGCACACTTTCTATGACGTCATGCACACACCCACTGGGGTCCTGCACACTTTCTATGTACGTTCTGCACACCCCCACTAAGGTCCTGCACACTTTCTATGACGTCCTGCACACTCCCACTGGGGTCCTGCACACTTTCTGTGACATCCTGCACACCCCCAATAGGGTCCTGCACACTGCCACTGGGGTGCTTCACCCTTTTTTATGACGTCCTGCACACCCCCACTGGGGTCCTGCTCACTTTCTATGACGTCCTGCACACCCATTGGGGTCTTGCACACTTTCTTTGACATCCTGCACACCCCCACTGGGGTCCTGCACACTTTCTATGACGTCCTGCACACCCCCACTGGGGTCCTGCACACTTTCTATGACGTCCTGCACACCCCCACTGGAGTCCTGCACACTTTCTATGTACGTTCTGCACACCCCAACTGAGGTCCTGCACACTCTAACTGGGGTCCTGCACACTTTCTATGACGTGCTGCAGACCCCCAATAAGGTCCTGCACACTTTCTGTGACGTGCTGCACACCCCCCACTAGGGTCGTGCACACTTTCTGTGACATCCTGCACACCCCATTGGGGTCTTGCACACTTTCTATGACATCCTACACACCTTCAATGGGGTCCTGCACACTCACACTGGGGTGCTGCACACTTTCTATGACGTCCTGCACACCCCCACTGGGGTCCTGCACACTTTCTATGTACGTTCTGCACACCCCCACTGAGGTCCTGCACACTTTCTATGACGTCCTGCACACTCCCACTGGGGTCCTGCACACTTTGTATGACGTCCTGCGCAATCAAACTGAGGTCCTGCACACTTTCTATAACATCCAGCACACCCGCATTGGGGTCCTGCACACTTTCTGTGACGTCCTGCGCACCCCCCACCGGAGTCCTGCACACTTTCTGTGACATCCTGCACACCCCCAGTAGGGTCCTGGACACTCCCACTGGGGTGCTGCATCCTTTTTTATGACGTCCTGCACACCCCCACTGGGGTCCTGCTCACATTCTTCGACGTCCTGCACACCCCCACTGGGGTCCGCACACTTTCTATGACATCCTGCACACCTCCAATGGGGTCCTGCACACTCCCACTGGGGTCCTGCACACTTTCTATGACGTCCTGCACACTTTCTATGACGTCCTGCACACTTTATATGACGTCCTGCACACCCCCACTGGGGTCCTGCACACTTTCTATGACATCCTACACACCCCCAATGGGGTCCTGCACACTCCCACTGGGGTCCTGCACACTTTGTATGACGTCCTTTGCACTCAAACTGAGGTCCTGCACACTTTCTATGACGTCCTGATTACTCCCACTGGGGTCCTGCACACTTCGTATGACGTCCTGCGCACTCAAACTGAGGTCCTGCCCACTTTCTATAACGTCCAGCACACCCGCATTGGGGTCCTGCACACTTTCTGTGACGTCCTGCGCACCCTCAGTAGGGTCCTTGACATTCCCAATGGGGTGCTGCACACTTTCTATGACGTGCTGCAGACCCCTAATAAGGTCCTGCACACTCTCTATGACGTCCTGCACACCCCCACTGGGGTCCTGCACACTTTCTATGACATCATGCACACCCCCAATGGGATCCTGCACACTCCCACTGGGGTGCTGCACACTTTCTATGACGTCCTGCACACCCCCACTGGGGTCCTGCACACTTCCTATGACGTCCTGCACACCCCCACTGGGGTCCTGCACACTTTCTATGACATCCTGCACACCCCCAATGGGATCCTGCACACTCCCACTGAGGTGCTGCACACTTTCTATGACGTCCTGCACACCCCCACTGGGGTCCTGCACACTTTCTATGACGTCCTGCACACCCCCACTGGGGTCTTGCTTACTTTCTATGACATCCTACACACCCCCAATGGGGTCCTGCACACTCCCACTGGGGTCCCTGCTTACTCCCACTGGGGTCCTGCACACTTCGTATGACGTCCTGCGCACTCAAACTGAGGTCCTGCACACTTTCTATGACGTCCTGCTTACTCTCACTGGGGTCCTGCACACTTTATATGACGTCCTGCGCACTCAAACTGAGGTCCTGCACACTTTCTATGACGTCCGGCTTACTCCCACTGGGGTCCTGCACACTTTATATGACGTCGTGCGCACTCAAACTGAGGTCCTGCACACTTTCTATAACGTCCAGCACACCCCCATTGGGATCCTGCACACTTTCTGTGACGTCCTGCGCACCCCCTTTTTGGAGTCCTGCACACTTTCTGTGACATCCTGCACACCCCCAGTAGGGTCCTTGACATTCCCACTGGGGTGCTGCACACTTTCTATGACGTCATGCACACCCCCACTGGGGTCCTGCACACTTTATATGACGTCCTGCACACCCCCACTGGGGTCCTGCACACTTTCTATGACATCCTACACACCCCCAATGGGGTCCTGCACACTCCCACTGGGGTCCTGCACACTTTGTATGACGTCCTGCGCACTCAAACTGAGGTCCTGCACACTTTCTATGACGTCCTGCTTACTCCCACTGGGGTCCTGCACACTTCGTATGACGTCCTGCGCACTCAAACTGAGGTCCTGCCCACTTTCTATAACGTCCAGCACACCCGCATTGGGGTCCTGCACACTTTCTGTGACGTCCTGCGCACCCTCAGTAGGGTCCTTGACATTCCCAATGGGGTGCTGCACACTTTCTATGACGTGCTGCAGACCCCTAATAAGGTCCTGCACACTCTCTATGACGTCCTGCACACCCCCACTGGGGTCCTGCACACTTTCTATGACATCCTGCACACCCCCAATGGGATCCTGCACACTCCCACTGAGGTGCTGCACACTTTCTATGACGTCCTGCACACCCCCACTGGGGTCCTGCACACTTTCTATGACGTCCTGCACACCCCCACTGGGGTCTTGCTTACTTTCTATGACATCCTACACACCCCCAATGGGGTCCTGCACACTCCCACTGGGGTCCCTGCTTACTCCCACTGGGGTCCTGCACACTTCGTATGACGTCCTGCGCACTCAAACTGAGGTCCTGCACACTTTCTATGACGTCCGGCTTACTCCCACTGGGGTCCTGCACACTTTATATGACGTCGTGCGCACTCAAACTGAGGTCCTGCACACTTTCTATAACGTCCAGCACACCCCCATTGGGATCCTGCACACTTTCTGTGACGTCCTGCGCACCCCCTTTTTGGAGTCCTGCACACTTTCTGTGACATCCTGCACACCCCCAGTAGGGTCCTTGACATTCCCACTGGGGTGCTGCACACTTTCTATGACGTCCTGCACACCCCCACTGGAGTCCTGCACACTTTCTATGTACGTTCTGCACACCCCAACTGAGGTCCTGCACACTCTAACTGGGGTCCTGCACACTTTCTATGACGTGCTGCAGACCCCCAATAAGGTCCTGCACACTTTCTGTGACGTGCTGCACACCCCCCACTAGGGTTGTGCACACTTTCTGTGACATCCTGCACACCCCATTGGGGTCTTGCACACTTTCTATGACATCCTACACACCTTCAATGGGGTCCTGCACACTCACACTGGGGTGCTGCACACTTTCTATGACGTCCTGCACACACACACTGGGGTCCTGCACACTTTCTATGTACGTTCTGCACACCGCCACTGAGGTCCTGCACACTTTCTATGACGTCCTGCACACTCCCACTGGGGTCCTGCACACTTTGTATGACGTCCTGCGCAATCAAACTGAGGTCCTGCACACTTTCTATAACATCCAGCACACCCGCATTGGGGTCCTGCACACTTTCTGTGACGTCCTGCGCACCCCCCACCGGAGTCCTGCACACTTTCTGTGACATCCTGCACACCCACAGTAGGGTCCTGGACACTCCCACTGGGGTGCTGCATCCTTTTTTATGACGTCCTGCACACCCCCACTGGGGTCCTGCTCACATTCTTTGACGTCCTGCACACCCCCACTGGGATCCGCACACTTTCTATGACATCCTGCACACCCCCACTGGGGTCCTGCACACTTTCTATGACATCATGCACACCCCCAATGGGATCCTGCACACTCCCACTGGGGTGCTGCACACTTTCTATGACGTCCTGCACACCCCCACTGGGGTCCTGCACACTTCCTATGACGTCCTGCACACCCCCTCTGGGGTCCTGCACACTTTCTATGACATCCTGCACACCCCCAATGGGGACCTGCACACTCCCACTGAGGTGCTGCACACTTTCTATGACGTCCTGCACACCCCCACTGGGGTCCAGCACACTTTCTATGACATCCTACACACCCCCAATGGGGTCCTGCACACTCCCACTGGGGTCCCTGTTTACTCCCACTGGGGTCCTGCACACTTCGTATGACGTCCTGCGCACTCAAACTGAGGTCCTGCACACTTTCTATGACGTCCTGCTTACTCTCACTGGGGTCCTGCACACTTTATATGACGTCCTGCGCACTCAAACTGAGGTTCTGCACACTTTCTATAACGTCCAGCACACCCCCATTGGGATCCTGCACACTTTCTGTGACGTCCTGCGCACCCCCTTTTCGGAGTCCTGCACACTTTCTGTGACATCCTGCACACCCCCAGTAGTGTCCTTGACATTCCCAGTGGGGTGCTGCACACTTTCTATGACGTCCTGCACACCCCCACTGGGGTCCTGCACACTTTCTATGGCGTCCTGCTTACTCCCACTGGGGTCCTGCACACTTCGTATGAGGTCCTGCGCACTCAAACTGAGGTCCTGCCCACTTTCTATAACGTCCAGCACACCCGCATTGGGGTTCTGCACACTTTCTGTGACGTCCTGTGCACCCTCAGTAGGGTCCTTGACATTCCCAATGGGGTGCTGCACACTTTCTATGACGTGCTGCAGACCCCCAATAAGGTCCTGCACACTTTCTATGACGTCCTGCACACCCCCACTGGGGTCCTGCACACTTTCTATGACATCATGCACACCCCCAATGGGATCCTGCACACTCCCACTGGGGTGCTGCACACTTTCTATGACGTCCTGCACACCCCCACTGGGGTCCTGCACACTTCCTATGACGTCCTGCACACCCCCACTGGGGTCCTGCTCACTTTCTATGACATCCTGCACACCCCCAATGGGATCCTGCACACTCCCACAGAGGTGCTGCACACTTTATATGACGTCCTGCACACCCTCACTGGGGTCCTGCACACTTTCTATGACGTCCTGCACACCCCCACTGGAGACTTGCTTACTTTCTATGACATCCTACACACTCCCACTGGGGTCCTGCACACTCCCACTGGGGTCCTGTTTACTCCCACTGGGGTCCTGCACACTTCGTATGACGTCCTGCGCACTCAAACTGAGGTCCTGCACACTTTCTATGACGTCCTGCTTACTCTCACTGGGGTCCTGCACACTTTATATGACGTCCTGCGCACTCAAACTGAGGTTCTGCACACTTTCTATAACGTCCAGCACACCCCCATTGGGATCCTGCACACTTTCTGTGACGTCCTGCGCACCCCCTTTTCGGAGTCCTGCACACTTTCTGTGACATCCTGCACACCCCCAGTAGTGTCCTTGACATTCCCAGTGAGGTGCTGCACACTTTCTATGACGTCCTGCACACCCCCACTGGGGTCCTGCACACTTTCTATGACGTCCTGCACATCCCCCCACTGGAGTCTTGCTTACTTTCTATGACATCCTACACACCCCCAGTGGGGTCCTGCACACTCCCACTTGGGTTCTGCACACTTTCTATGACGTCCTGCTTACTCCCACTGGGGTCCTGCACACTTCGTATGACGTCCTGCGCACTCAAACTGAGGTCCTGCCCACTTTCTATAACGTCCAGCACACCCGCATTGGGGTCCTGCACACTTTCTGTGACGTCCTGCGCACCCTCAGTAGGGTCCTTGACATTCCCAATGGGGTGTTGCACACTTTCTATGACGTGCTGCAGACCCCCAATAAGGTCCTGCACACTTTCTATGACGTCCTGATTACTCCCACTGGGGTCCTGCACACTTCGTATGACGTCCTGCGCACTCAAACTGAGGTCCTGCCCACTTTCTATAACGTCCAGCACACCCGCATTGGGGTCCTGCACACTTTCTGTGACGTCCTGCGCACCCTCAGTAGGGTCCTTGACATTCCCAATGGGGTGCTGCACACTTTCTATGACGTGCTGCAGACCCCCAATAAGGTCCTGCACACTTTCTATGACGTCCTGCACACCCCACTGGGGTCCTGCACACTTTCTATGACATCCTGCACACCCCCAATGGGATCCTGCACACTCCCACTGAGGTGCTGCACACTTTCTATGACGTCCTGCACACCCCCACTGGGGTCCTGCACACTTTCTATGACGTCCTGCACACCCCCACTGGGGTCTTGCTTACTTTCTATGACATCCTACACACCCCCAATGGGGTCCTGCACACTCCCACTGGGGTCCCTGCTTACTCCCACTGGGGTCCTGCACACTTCGTATGACGTCCTGCGCACTCAAACTGAGGTCCTGCACACTTTCTATGACGTCCGGCTTACTCCCACTGGGGTCCTGCACACTTTATATGACGTCGTGCGCACTCAAACTGAGGTCCTGCACACTTTCTATAACGTCCAGCACACCCCCATTGGGATCCTGCACACTTTCTGTGACGTCCTGCGCACCCCCTTTTTGGAGTCCTGCACACTTTCTGTGACATCCTGCACACCCCCAGTAGGGTCCTTGACATTCCCACTGGGGTGCTGCACACTTTCTATGACGTCATGCACACCCCCACTGGAGTCCTGCACACTTTCTATGTACGTTCTGCACACCCCAACTGAGGTCCTGCACACTCTAACTGGGGTCCTGCACACTTTCTATGACGTGCTGCAGACCCCCAATAAGGTCCTGCACACTTTCTGTGACGTGCTGCACACCCCCCACTAGGGTTGTGCACACTTTCTGTGACATCCTGCACACCCCATTGGGGTCTTGCACACTTTCTATGACATCCTACACACCTTCAATGGGGTCCTGCACACTCACACTGGGGTGCTGCACACTTTCTATGACGTCCTGCACACACCCACTGGGGTCCTGCACACTTTCTATGTACGTTCTGCACACCCCCACTGAGGTCCTGCACACTTTCTATGACGTCCTGCACACTCCCACTGGGGTCCTGCACACTTTGTATGACGTCCTGCGCAATCAAACTGAGGTCCTGCACACTTTCTATAACATCCAGCACACCCGCATTGGGGTCCTGCACACTTTCTGTGACGTCCTGCGCACCCCCACCGGAGTCCTGCACACTTTCTATGACATCCTGCACACCCACAGTAGGGTCCTGGACACTCCCACTGGGGTGCTGCATCCTTTTTTATGACGTCCTGCACACCCCCACTGGGGTCCTGCTCACATTCTTTGACGTCCTGCACACCCCCACTGGGATCCGCACACTTTCTATGACATCCTGCACACCTCCAATGGGGTCCTGCACACTCCCACTGGGGTCCTGCACACTTTCTATGACGTCCTGCACACCCCCACTGGGGTCCTGCACACTTTCTATGACGTCCTGCACACCCCCACTGGGGTCCTGCACACTTTCTATGACATCCTGCACACCCCCAATGGGATCCTGCACACTCCCACTGAGGTGCTGCACACTTTCTATGACGTCCTGCACACCCCCACTGGGGTCCTGCACACTTTCTATGACATCCTACACACCCCCAATGGGGTCCTGCACACTCCCACTGGGGTCCCTGTTTACTCCCACTGGGGTCCTGCACACTTCGTATGACGTCCTGCGCACTCAAACTGAGGTCCTGCACACTTTCTATGACGTCCTGCTTACTCTCACTGGGGTCCTGCACACTTTATATGACGTCCTGCGCACTCAAACTGAGGTTCTGCACACTTTCTATAACGTCCAGCACACCCCCATTGGGATCCTGCACACTTTCTGTGACGTCCTGCGCACCCCCTTTTCGGAGTCCTGCACACTTTCTGTGACATCCTGCACACCCCCAGTAGTGTCCTTGACATTCCCAGTGGGGTGCTGCACACTTTCTATGACGTCCTGCACACCCCCACTGGGGTCCTGCACAGTTTCTATGACGTCCTGCACACTCCCACTGGGGTACTGCACACTTTGTATGACGTCCTGCGCACTCAAACTGAGGTCTTGCCCACTTTCTATAACGTCCAGCACACCCGCATTGGGGTCCTGCACACTTTCTGTGACGTCCTGCGCACCCTCAGTAGGGTCCTTGACATTCCCAATCGGGTGCTGCACACTTTCTATGACGTGCTGCAGACCCCCAATAAAGTCCTGCACACTTTCTATGACGTCCTGCACACCCCCACTGGGGTCCTGCACACTTTCTATGACATCATGCACACCCCCAATGGGATCCTGCACACTCCCACTGGGGTGCTGCACACTTTCTATGACGTCCTGCACACCCCCACTGGGGTCCTGCACACTTCCTATGACGTCCTGCACACCCCCTCTGGGGTCCTGCACACTTTCTATGACATCCTGCACACCCCCAATGGGATCCTGCACACTCCCACTGAGGTGCTGCACACTTTCTATGACGTCCTGCACACCCCCACTGGGGTCCTGCACACTTTCTATGACGTCCTGCACACCCCCACTGGGGTCTTGCTTACTTTCTATGACATCCTACACACCCCCAATGGGGTCCTGCACACTCCCACTGGGGTCCCTGTTTACTCCCACTGGGGTCCTGCACACTTCGTATGACGTCCTGCGCACTCAAACTGAGGTCCTGCACACTTTCAATGACGTCCTGCTTACTCTCACTGGGGTCCTGCACACTTTATATGACGTCCTGCGCACTCAAACTGAGGTTCTGCACACTTTCTATAACGTCCAGCACACCCCCATTGGGATCCTGCACACTTTCTGTGACGTCCTGCGCACCCCCTTTTCGGAGTCCTGCACACTTTCTGTGACATCCTGCACACCCCCAGTAGTGTCCTTGACATTCCCAGTGAGATGCTGAACACTTTCTATGACGACCTGCACACCCCCACTGGGGTCCTGCACACTTTCTATGACGTCCTGCACACCCCCACTGGGGTCTTGCTTACTTTCTATGACATCCTACACACCCCCAATGGGGTCCTGCACACTCCCACTTGGGTCCTGCACACTTCCTATGACGTCCTGCTTACTCCCACTGGGGTCCTGCACACTTCGTATGACGTCCTGCGCACTCAAACTGAGGTCCTGCCCATTTTCTATAACGTCCAGCACACCCGCATTGGGGTCCTGCACACTTTCTGTGACGTCCTGCGCACCCTCAGTAGGGTCCTTGACATTCCCAATGGGGTGTTGCACACTTTCTATGACGTGCTGCAGACCCCCAATAAGGTCCTGCACACTTTCTATGACGTCCTGCACACCCCATTGGGGTCTTGCACACTTTCTTTGACATCCTGCACACTTTCTATGACGTCCTGCACACCCCCACTGGGGTCCTGCACACTTTCTATGACGTCCTGCACACCCCCACTGGGGTCCTGCGCACTTTCTATGACATCCTGCACACCCCTACTGAGGTCCTGCACACTTTCTATGACATCCTGCACACCCCCACTGAGGTCCTGCACACTCTAACTGGGGTCCTGCACACTTTCTATGACGTGTTGCAGACCCCCAATAAGGTCCTGCACACTTTCTGTTACGTCCTGCACACCCCTCACTAGAGTCCTGCACACTTTCTGTGACATTCTGCACACCCCCAATAGGGTCCTGCACATTGCCACTGGGGTGCTTCACCCTTTTTTATGACGTCCTGCACACCCCCACTGGGGTCCTGCTCACTTTCTATGACGTCCTGCACACCCCTAATGGGATCCTGCACACTCCCACTGCTGTGGTGCTGCACACTTTCTATGACGTTCTGCACACTCCCACTGCTGTGGTGCTGCACACTTTCTATGACGTCCTGCACACTCCCACTGGGGTCCTGCACACTTCCTATGACGTCCTGCACACCCCCTCTGGGGTCCTGCACACTTTCTATGACATCCTGCACACCCCCAATGGGATCCTGCACACCCCCACTGGGGTCTTGCTTACTTTCTATGACATCCTACACACCCCCAATGGGGTCCTGCACACTCCCACTGGGGTCCCTGTTTACTCCCACTGGGGTACTGCACACTTTGTTTGACGTCCTGCGCAATCAAACTGAGGTCCTGCACACTTTCTATAACGTCCAGCACACCCGCATTGGGGTCCTGCACACTTTCTGTGACGTCCTGCGCACCCCCACCGGAGTCCTGCACACTTTCTGTGACATCCTGCACACCCCCATTAGGGTCCTGGACACTCCCACTGGGGTGCTGCATCCTTTTTTATGACGTCCTGCACACCCTCACTGGGGTCCTGCTCACTTTCTATGACGTCCAGCACACCCCTACTGGGGTCCTGTACACTTTTTATGACATCCCGCACACCCCCAACGGGGTCCTGCACACTTTCTATGACGTCCTGCACACTCCCACTGGGGTCCTGCACACTTTGCATGACCTCCTGCGCACTCAAACTGAGGTCCTGCACACTTTCTATGACGTCCTGCTTACTCCCACTGGGGTACAGAAAGTGTGCAGGACCTTATTGGGGGTGTGCAGGACGTCATAGAAAGTGTGCAGGACCCCAGTGGGAGTGTGCAGGACCCCATTGGGGGTGTGCAGGATGTCAAAGAAAGTGTGCAAGACCCCAATGGGTGTGCAGGACGTCATAGAAAGTGTGCAGCACCCCAGTGGGGGTGTGCAGGACCCCAGTTAGAGTGTGCAGGACCTCAGTGGGGGTGTGCGGGACGTCATAGAAAGTGTGCAGCACCCCAGTGTGAGTGTGCAGGACCCCATTGGGGGTGTGTAGGATGTCATAGAAAGTGTGCAAGACCCCAATGGGGTGTGCAGGATGTCACAGAAAGTGTGCAGGACCCTAGTGAGGTGTGCAGCACGTCTGAAAGTGTGCAGGACCTCATTGAGGGGTCTGCAGCACGTCATAGAAAGTGCAGGACCCCAGTTAGAGTGTGCAGGACTTCAGTTGGGGTGTGCAGAACGTACATAGAAAGTGTGCAGGATTTCCAGTGAGGGGTGTGCAGGACGACATAGAAAGTGTGCAGCACCCCAGTGGGGTGGGCAGGACCCCCGTTGAGGGGTGTGCAGATGTCATAGAAAGTGTGCAAGACCCAATGGGTGTGCAGGACGTCATAGAAGTGAGCAGGACCCCCAGTGAGGTGTGCGGGACGTCATAAAAAGGTGAAGCACCCCAGTGGCAGTGTGCAGGACCCTATTGAGGTGTGCGGGATGTCACAGAAAGTGTGCAGGACCCCAATGCGGATGTGTTGGACGTTATAGAAAAGTGTGACGGACCTCAGTTTGAGTGCGCAAGACCTCATACTCATACAAAGTGTGCAGGACCTTATTGAGATCAGGACGTCATAGAAGTGTGCAGGACTGGGAGTGCGCAGGACGTCCAGGACGCGGGACGGAAGTGGGGTGTGCAGAACGTGCATAGAAAGTGTGCAGGACCCAGTGAAGTGTGCAGGACGTCATAAGTGTGCAGCACCCCAGTGGGAGTGTGCAGGATCCCATTGGGGTGTGCGGGATGTCATAGAAGGTGCAGGACCCCAGTGGGGGTGTGCAGGGACGTCATAGAAAGTGTGCAGGACCTGTGAGGTCTGCAGCACGTCATAGAAAATGCGCAGCACCCCATTGGGAATGTCAATGACCCTACTGAGGGTGCGCAGGACGTCACAGAAAAGTGTGCAGGACCCCAGTTGGGTAAGCGGGACGTCATAGAAAGTGTGCAGGACCTCAGTCTGAGTGCGCAGGAGGTCATGCAAAGTGTGCAGGACCCCAGTTGGAGTGTGCGGGACGTCATAGAAAGTGTGCAGGACCCCGTTGGGGGTGTGCGGGATGTCATAGAAAGTGTGCAGGATCCCAGTGAGGGTGTGCGGGACGTCATAAAAGTGAGCAGGACCCCGGTGCGGTGTGCAGGACGTCATAAAGGATGCAGCACCCCAGTGGGAGTGTGCAGGACCATAATGGGGTGTGCAGGATCTCACAGAAAGTGTGCGGGACTCCGGTGGGGGTGCGCAGGACGTCACAGAAAGTGTGCAGGACCTCAATTTGGTGTGCTGGACGTTATAGAGAAGTGTGCAGGACCTCAGTTTGATTGCGCAGGACGTCAAACAAAGTGTGCAGTACCCCAGTGGGAGTGTGCAGGACGTCATAGAAAGCGTGCAGGACACTCAGTGGGGGTGTTCAGAACGCACATAGAAAGTGTGCGGCACCTCAGTGGGAGTGTGCAGGGTCCCCATTGGGGTGTGCGGGATGTCATAGAAAGTGTGCAGGACCCGGTGGGGGTGTGCAGGACGTCATAGAAAGTGTGCAGAACCCCAGTGGGGGTGTGCAGGACGTCACAGAAAGTGTGCAGGACCATAGTGGGAGTGTGCAGGACCCCATTGGGGGTGTGCAGGATGACAAAGAAAGTGTGCAAGACCCCACTGGGGTGTGCAGGACGTCATAAAAAAGGGTGAAGCACCCCAGTGGCAATGTGCAGGACCCTATTGGGGGTGTGCAGAATGTCACAGAAAGTGTGCAGGACTCTAGTGAGGGGTGTGCAGGACGTCACAGAAAGTGTGCAGGACCTTATTGGGGGTCAGCAGCACGTCATAGAAAGTGTGCAGGACCCCAGTTAGAGTGTGAAGGACCTCAGTGGGGGTGTGCAGAACGTACATAGAACGTGTGCAGGACCCCATTAGGGGTGTGCAGGATGTCATAGAAAGTGTGCAGGACCCTAGTGAGGGGTGTGCAGGATGTCACAGAAATTGTGCAGGACCTTATTGGGGGTCTGCAGCACGTCATAGAAAGTGTGCAGGACCCCAGTTAGAGTGTGCAGGACCTCAGTTTGGGTGTGCAGAACGTACATACAAAGTGTGCAGGACTCCAGTGAAGTGTGCAGGACGTCATAGAAAGTGTGCAGCACCCAGTGAGTGTGCAGGATCCCATTGGGGGTGTGCAAGATGTCATAGAAAGTGTGCAGGGACCAGTGAGGGTGTGCAGGACGTCATAGAAAGTGTGCTGCACACTTTCTGTGACATCCTGCACACCCCCAATGGGATCCTGCACACTCCCACTGGGGTCTGAACACTTTCTATGACGTGCTGCAGACCCCCGGGGTCCTGCACACTTTCTGTGACGTCCTGCACACCCCCCACTAGGGTCGTGCACACTTTCTGTGACATCCCTGCACACTCATTGGGGTCTTGCACACTTTCTATGACATCCTGCACACCCCCAATGGGATCCCTGCACACTCCCACTGAGGTGCTGCACACTTTCTATGACGTCCTGCACACCCACTGGGGTCCTGCACACTTTCTATGACGTCCTGCACACCCCACTGGGGTCCTGCTCGCATTCTTTGACGTCCTGCACACCCCCACTGGAGTCCTGCACACTTTCTGTGACATCCTGCACACCCCCAATAGGGTCCTGCACACTACCACTGGGGTGCTTCACCCTTTTTTATGACGTCCTGCACACCCCCACCGGGGTCCTGCTCACTTTCTATGACGTCCTGCACACCCCATTGGGGTGCTGCACACTTTCTATGACGTCCTGCACACCCCCACTGGAGTCCTGCACACTTTCTATGTACGTTCTGCACACCCCCACTGAGGTCCTGCACACTTTCTATGTACGTTCTGCACACCCCCACTGAGGTCCTGCACACTTTCTGTGACATCCTGCACACCCCCAGTAGGGTCCTGCACACTCTAACTGGGGTCCTGCACACTTTCTATGACGTCATGCACACCCCCACTGGGGTCCTGCACACTTTCTGTGACGTGCTGCACACCCCACTGGGTTGTGCACACTTTCTGTGACATCCTGCACACCCCATTGGGGTCTTGCACACTTTCTATGACATCCTACACACCCCCAATGGGGTCCTACACACTCACACTGGGGTGCTGCACACTTTCTATGACGTCCTGCACACCCCCACTGGGGTCCTGCACACTTCGTATGACGTCCTGCGCACTCAAACTGAGGTCCTGCACACTTTCTATGAACGTTCTACACACCCCCACTGGGGTCCTGCACACTTCGTATGAGGTCCTGCGCACTCAAACTGAGGTCCTGCCCACTTTCTATAACGTCCAGCACACCCGCATTGGGGTTCTGCACACTTTCTGTGACGTCCTGCGTCCTGCACACTTTCTGTGACATCCTGCACACCCCCAGTAGGGTCCTTGACATTCCCACTGGGGTGCTGCAAACTTTCTATGACGTCCTGCACACCCCACTGGGGTCCTGCACACTTTCTATGACGTCCTGCACACCCCCACTGGGGTCCTGCACACTTTCTATGACATCCTGCACACCCCCAATGGGATCCTGCACACTCCCACTAAGGTGCTGCACACTTTCTATGACGTCCTGCACACCCCCACTGGGGTCCTGCACACTTTCTATGACGTCCTGCACACCCCCACTGGGGTCTTGCTTACTTTCTATGACATCCTACACACCCCCAATGGGGTCCTGCACACTCCCACTGGGGTCCCTGCACACTCCCACTGGGGTCCTGCACACTTTGTATGACGTCCTGCGCACTCAAACTGAGGTCCTGCACACTTTCTATGACGTCCTGCTTACTCCCACTGGGGTCCTGCACACTTCGTATGACGTCCTGCGCACTCAAACTGAGGTCCTGCACACTTTCTATAACGTCCAGCACACCCGCATTGGGGTCCTGCACACTTTCTGTGACGTCCTGCACCCTCAGTAGGGTCCTCGACATTCCCAATGAGGGTGCTGCACACTTTCTATGACGTGCTGCAGATCCTAATAAGGTCCTGCACCCTTTCTCTGACGCCCTGCACCCCCCCACTGGGGTCCTGCACACTTTCTATGACATCTTGCACACCCCCAATGGGATCCTGCACACTCCCACTGGGATGCTGCACACTTTCTATGACGTCCTGCACACCCCCACTGGGGTCCTGCACACTTCCTATGACGTTCTGCACACCCCCTCTGGGGTCCTGCACACTTTCTAACTGACATCCTGCACACTTTACCCCCAATGGGATCCTGCACACTCCCACTGAGGTGCTGCACACTTTCTATGACGTCCTGCACACCCCCACTAGGGTCCTGCACACTTTCTATGACGTCCTGCACACCCCACTGGGGTCTTGCACACTTTCTATGACATCCTACACACCCCAATGGGGTCCTGCACACTCCCACTGGGGTCCCTGTTTACTCCCACTGGGGTCCTGCACACTTCGTATGACGTCCTGCGCACTCAAACTGAGGTCCTGCACACTTTCTATAACGTCCAGCACACCCGCATTGGGGTCCTGCACACTTTCTATGTACGTTCTGCACACCTTCACTGAGGTCCTGCACACTTTCTATGACGTCCTGCTTACTCCCACTGGGGTCCTGCACACTTCGTATGACGTCCTGCGCACTCAAACTGAGGTCCTGCACACTTTCTATAACGTCCAGCACACCCCCATTGGGGTCCTGCACACTTTCTGCGACGTCCTGCGCACCCTCAGTAGGGTCCTGCACACTTTCTGTGACATCCTGCACACCCCTAATGGGATCCTGCACACTCCCACTGGGGTGCTGCACACTTTCTATGTACGTTCTGCACACCCCCACTGGGGTCCTGCACACTTTCTATGACGTCCTGCACACCCCCACTGGGGATCCTGCACACTTTCTATGACATCCTGCACACCCCCAATGGGGTCCTGCACACTCACTGGGGTCCTGCACACTTTGTATGACGTCCTGCACTCAAACTGAGGTCCTGCACACTTTCTATGACATCCTACACACCCCCAATGGGATCCTGCACACTCCCACTGGGGTACTGCACACTTTGTATGACGTCCTGCGCACTCAAACTGAGGTCCTGCACACTTTCTATGACGTCCTGATTACTCCCACTGGGGTCCTGCACACTTTCTGTGACGTCCTGCGCACCCTCAGTAGGGTCCTTGACATTCCCAATGGGGTGCTGCACACTTTCTATGACGTGCTGCAGACCCCTAATAAGGTCCTGCACACTCTCTATGACGTCCTGCACACCCCCACTGGGGTCCTGCACACTTTCTATGACATCCTGCACACCCCCAATGGGATCCTGCACACTCCCACTGAGGTGCTGCACACTTTCTATGACGTCCTGCACACCCCCACTGGGGTCCTGCACACTTTCTATGACGTCCTGCACACCCCCACTGGGGTCTTGCTTACTTTCTATGACATCCTACATACCCCCAATGGGGTCCTGCACACTCTAACTGGGGTCCTGCACACCCCCACTGGGGTCCTGCACACTTTCTATGACGTCCTGCACACTCAAACTGCGGTCCTGCACACTTTCTCTGACGTCCTACTTACTCCCACTGGGGTCCTGCACACTTTGTATGACGTCCTGCGCACTCAAACCGAGGTCCTGCACACTTTCTATAACGTCCAGCACACCCCCATTGGGATCCTGCACACTTTCTGTGACGTCCTGCACCCCCTTTTGGAGTCCTGCACACTTTCTGTGACATCCTGCACACCCCAGTAGGGTCCTTGACATTCCCACTGGGGTGCTGCACACTTTCTATGACGTCATGCACACCCCCACTGGAGTCCTGCACACTTTCTATGTACGTTCTGCACACCCCAACTGAGGTCCTGCACACTCTAACTGGGGTCCTGCACACTTTCTATGACGTGCTGCAGACCCCCACTAAGGTCCTGCACACTTTCTGTGACGTGCTGCACACCCCCCACTAGGGTTGTGCACACTTTCTGTGACATCCTGCACACCCCATTGGGGTCTTGCACACTTTCTATGACATCCTACACACCTTCAATGGGGTCCTGCACACTCACACTGGGGTGCTGCACACTTTCTATGACGTCCTGCACACACACACTGGGGTCCTGCACACTTTCTATGTACGTTCTGCACACCGCCACTGAGGTCCTGCACACTTTCTATGACGTCCTGCGCACTCCCACTGGGGTCCTGCACACTTTGTATGACGTCCTGCGCAATCAAACTGAGGTCCTGCACACTTTCTATAACATCCAGCACACCCGCATTGGGGTCCTGCACACTTTCTGTGACGTCCTGCGCACCCCCAGTAGGGTCCTGCACACTGTGACATTCCACTGGGGTGCTGCACACTTTCTATGACGTGCTGCAGACCCCACAATAAGGTCCTGCACACTTTCTATGACATCCTACACACTCCCACTGGGGTCCTGCACACTTTCTGTGACATCCTGCACACCCCCAATGGGATCATGCACACTCCCACTGAGGTGCTGCACACTTTATATGACGTCCTGCACACCCCCACTGGGGTCCTGCACACTTTCTATGACGTCCTGCACACCCCCACTGGGGTCCTGCACACTTCCTATGACGTCCTGCACACCCCCACTGGGGATCCTGCACACTCCCACTGACAGGTGCTGCACACCCTATGACGTCCTGCACACTCCCACTGGGGTCCTGCACACTTTCTATGACGTCCTGCACACCCCCACTGGGGTCCTGCACACTTTCTATGACATCCTACACACCCCCAATGGGGTCCTGCACACTCCCACTGGGGTCCCTGTTTACTCCCACTGGGGTCCTGCACACTTCGTATGACGTCCTGCGCACTCAAACTGAGGTCCTGCACACTTTCTATGACGTCCTGCTTACTCTCACTGGGGTCCTGCACACTTTATATGACGTCCTGCGCACTCAAACTGAGGTTCTCCACACTTTCTAGAACGTCCACCACCCCCCCATTGGGATCCTGCACACTTTCTGTGACGTCCTGCGCACCCCTTTTCGGAGTTCTGCACACTTTCTGTGACATCCTGCACACCCCAGTAGTGTCCTTGACATTCCCAGTGGGGTGCTGCACACTTTCTATGACGTCCTGCACACCCCCACTGGGGTCCTGCACAGTTTCTATGACGTCCTGCACACTCCCACTGGGGTACTGCACACTTTGTATGACGTCCTGCGCACTCAAACTGAGGTCTTGCCCACTTTCTATAACGTCCAGCACACCCGCATTGGGGTCCTGCACACTTTCTGTGACGTCCTGCGCACCCTCAGTAGGGTCCTTGACATTCCCAATGGGGTGCTGCACACTTTCTATGACGTGCTGCAGACCCCCAATAAGGTCCTGCACACTTTCTATGACGTCCTGCACACCCCCACTGGGGTCCTGCACACTTTCTATGACATCATGCACACCCCCAATGGGATCCTGCACACTCCCACTGGGGTGCTGCACACTTTCTATGACGTCCTGCACACCCCCACTGGGGTCCTGCACACTTCCTATGACGTCCTGCACACCCCCTCTGGGGTCCTGCACACTTTCTATGACATCCTGCACACCCCCAATGGGGACCTGCACACTCCCACTGAGGTGCTGCACACTTTCTATGACGTCCTGCACACCCCCACTGGGGTCCTGCACACTTTCTATGACATCCTACACACCCCCAATGGGGTCCTCCACACTCCCACTGGGGTCCCTGTTTACTCCCACTGGGGTCCTGCACACTTCGTATGACGTCCTGCGCACTCAAACTGAGGTCCTGCACACTTTCTATGACGTCCTGCTTACTCTCACTGGGGTCCTGCACACTTTATATGACGTCCTGCGCACTCAAACTGAGGTTCTGCACACTTTCTATAACGTCCAGCACACCCCCATTGGGATCCTGCACACTTTCTGTGACGTCCTGCGCACCCCCTTTTCGGAGTCCTGCACACTTTCTGTGACATCCTGCACACCCCCAGTAGTGTCCTTGACATTCCCAGTGGGGTGCTGCACACTTTCTATGACGTCCTGCACACCCCCACTGGGGTCCTGCACAGTTTCTATGACGTCCTGCACACTCCCACTGGGGTACTGCACACTTTGTATGACGTCCTGCGCACTCAAACTGAGGTCTTGCCCACTTTCTATAACGTCCAGCACACCCGCATTGGGGTCCTGCACACTTTCTGTGACGTCCTGCGCACCCTCAGTAGGGTCCTTGACATTCCCAATGGGGTGCTGCACACTTTCTATGACGTGCTGCAGACCCCCAATAAGGTCCTGCACACTTTCTATGACGTCCTGCACACCCCCACTGGGGTCCTGCACACTTTCTATGACATCATGCACACCCCCAATGGGATCCTGCACACTCCCACTGGGGTGCTGCACACTTTCTATGACGTCCTGCACACCCCACTGGGGTCCTGCACACTTCCTATGACGTCCTGCACACCTCTGGGGTGCTGCACACTTTCTATGACGTCCTGCACACCCCCACTGGGATCCTGCACACTCCCACTGAGGTGCTGCCCACTTTCCATGACATGACGTCCTGCACACCCCCACTGGGGTCTTGCTTACTTTCTATGACATCCTACACACCCCCAATGGGGTCCTGCACACTCCCACTGGGGTCCCTGTTTACTCCCACTGGGGTCCTGCACACTTCGTATGACGTCCTGCGCACTCAAACTGAGGTCCTGCACACTTTCAATGACGTCCTGCTTACTCTCACTGGGGTCCTGCACACTTTATATGACGTCCTGCGCACTCAAACTGAGGTTCTGCACACTTTCTATAACGTCCAGCACACCCCCATTGGGATCCTGCACACTTTCTGTGACGTCCTGCGCACCCCCTTTTCGGAGTCCTGCACACTTTCTGTGACATCCTGCACACCCCCAGTAGTGTCCTTGACATTCCCAGTGAGATGCTGAACACTTTCTATGACGACCTGCACACCCCCACTGGGGTCCTGCACACTTCCTATGACGTCCTGCACACACCCCACTGGGGTCCTGCTTACTTTCTATGACGACCTGCACACCCCCACTGGGGTCCTGCACACTCCCACTTGGGTCCTGCACACTTTCAATGACCTCCTGCTTACTCTCACTGGGGTCCTGCACACTTTATATGACGTCCTGCGCACTCAAACTGAGGTCCTGCCCATTTTCTATAACGTCCAGCACACCCGCATTGGGGTCCTGCACACTTTCTGTGACGTCCTGCGCACCCTCAGTAGGGTCCTTGACATTCCCAATGGGGTGTTGCACACTTTCTATGACGTGCTGCAGACCCCCAATAAGGTCCTGCACACTTTCTATGACGTCCTGCACACCATATTGGGGTCTTGCACACTTTCTTTGACATCCTGCACACTTTCTATGACGTCCTGCACACCCCCACTGGGGTCCTGCACACTTTCTATGACGTCCTGCACACCCCCACTGGGGTCCTGCGCACTTTCTATGACATCCTGCACACCCCTACTGAGGTCCTGCACACTTTCTATGACATCCTGCACACCCCCACTGAGGTCCTGCACACTCTAACTGGGGTCCTGCACACTTTCTATGACGTGTTGCAGACCCCCAATAAGGTCCTGCACACTTTCTGTTACGTCCTGCACACCCCTCACTAGAGTCCTGCACACTTTCTGTGACATTCTGCACACCCCCAATAGGGTCCTGCACATTGCCACTGGGGTGCTTCACCCTTTTTTATGACGTCCTGCACACCCCCACTGGGGTCCTGCTCACTTTCTATGACGTCCTGCACACCCCTAATGGGATCCTGCACACTCCCACTGGGGTGCTGCACACTTTCTATGTGCGTTCTGCACACTCCCACTGGGGTGCTGCACACTTTCTATGACGTCCTGCACACCCCCACTGGGGTCCTGCACACTTCCTATGACGTCCTGCACACCCCCTCTGGGGTCCTGCACACTTTCTATGACATCCTGCACACCCCCAATGGGATCCTGCACACTCCCACTGAGGTGCTGCACACTTTCTATGACGTCCTGCACACCCCCACTGGGGTCCTGCACACTTTCTATGACGTCCTGCACACCCCCACTGGGGTCTTGCTTACTTTCTATGACATCCTACACACCCCCAATGGGGTCCTGCACACTCCCACTGGGGTCCCTGTTTACTCCCACTGGGGTCCTGCACACTTCGTATGACGTCCTGCGCACTCAAACTGAGGTCCTGCACACTTTCAATGACGTCCTGCTTACTCTCACTGGGGTCCTGCACACTTTATATGACGTCCTGCGCACTCAAACTGAGGTTCTGCACACTTTCTATAACGTCCAGCACACCCCCATTGGGATCCTGCACACTTTCTGTGACGTCCTGCGCACCCCCTTTTCGGAGTCCTGCACACTTTCTGTGACATCCTGCACACCCCCAGTAGTGTCCTTGACATTCCCAGTGAGATGCTGAACACTTTCTATGACGACCTGCACACCCCCACTGGGGTCCTGCACACTTTCTATGACGTCCTGCACACCCCCACTGGGGTCTTGCTTACTTTCTATGACATCCTACACACCCCCAATGGGGTCCTGCGCACTCAAACTGAGGTCCTGCACACTTTCTATGACGTCCAGCACACCCGCATTGGGGTCCTGCACACTTCGTATGACGTCCTGCGCACTCAGTAGGGTCCTTGACATTCCCAATGGGGTCCTGCCCATTTTCTATAACGTCCAGCACACCCGCATTGGGGTCCTGCACACTTTCTATGACGTCCTGCACACCCCATTGGGGTCTTGCACACTTTCTTTGACATCCTGCACACTTTCTATGACGTCCTGCACACCCCCACTGGGGTCCTGCACACTTTCTATGACGTCCTGCACACCCCCACTGGGGTCCTGCTCACTTTCTATGACGTCCTGCACACCCCCACTGGGGTCCTGCTCACTTTCTATGACATCCTGCACACCCCCAATGGGGTCCTGCACACTCCCACTGGGGTGCTGCACACTTTCTATGACGTCCTGCACACCCCCCACTGGGGTCCTGCACACTCTATGACATCCTACACACCCCCAATGGGGTCCTGCACACTTTCTGTTACGTCCTGCACACCCCTCACTGGGGTCCTGCACACTTTCTGTGACATTCTGCACACCCCCAATAGGGTCCTGCACACTTTCACTGACGTCCTGCTTACTCTCACTGGGGTCCTGCACACTTTATATGACGTCCTGCGCACCCCCACTGAGGTCCTGCACACTTTCTATGACGTCCTGCACACCCCCAATGGGATCCTGCACACTCCCACTGGGGTGCTGCACACTTTCTATGACGTCCTGCACACCCCCACTGGGGTCCTGCACGCTTTCTATGACGTCCTGCACACTCCCACTGGGGTACTGCACACTTTGTATGACATCCTGCGCAATCAAACTGAGGTCCTGCACACTTTCTATAACGTCCAGCACACCCGCATTGGGGTCCTGCACACTTTCTGTGACGTCCTGCACACTCCACTGGGGTCCTGCACACTTTCTGTGACATCCTGCACACCCCCATTAGGGTCCTGGACACTCCCACTGGGGTGCTGCATCCTTTTTTATGACGTCCTGCACACCCTCACTGGGGTCCTGCACACTTCCTATGACGTCCTGCACACCCCCTCTGGGGTCCTGCACACTTTCTATGACATCCTGCACACCCCCAATGGGATCCTGCACACTCCCTCTGAGGTGCTGCACACTTTCTATGACGTCCTGCACACCCCCACTGGGGTCCTGCACACTTTCTATGACGTCCTGCTTACTCCCACTGGGGTCCTGCACACTTCGTATGACATCCTGCACACCCCCAATGGGATCCTGCACACTCCCACTGAGGTGCTGCACACTTTCTATAACGTCCAGCACACCAGCATTGGGGTCCTGCACACTTTCTGTGACGTCCTGCACACCCCCACTGAGGTCCTGCACACTCTAACTGGGGTCCTGCACACTTTCTATGACGTGTTGCAGACCCCCAATAAGGTCCTGCACACTTTCTGTTACGTCCTGCACACCCCTCACTAGAGTCCTGCACACTTTCTGTGACATTCTGCACACCCCCAATAGGGTCCTGCACATTGCCACTGGGGTGCTTCACCCTTTTTTATGACGTCCTGCACACCCCCACTGGGGTCCTGCTCACTTTCTATGACGTCCTGCACACCCCTAATGGGATCCTGCACACTCCCACTGGGGTGCTGCACACTTTCTATGTGCGTTCTGCACACCCCCACTGAGATCCTGCACGCTTTCTATGACGTCCTGCACACTCCCACTGGGGTCCTGCACACTTTGTATGACGTGCTGCGCAATCAAACTGAGGTCTTGCACACTTTCTATAACATCCATCACACCCGCATTGGGGTCCTGCACACTTTCTGTGACGTCCTGCGCACCCTCAGTAGGGTCCTTGACATTCCCAATGGGGTGCTGCACACTTTCTATGACGTGCTGCAGACCCCCAATAAGGTCCTGCACACTTTCTATGACGTCCTGCACACCCCCACTGGGGTCCTGCACACTTTCTGTGACATCCTGCACACCCCCAGTAGGGTCCTGGACACTCCCACTGGGGTGCTGCATCCTTTTTTATGACGTCCTGCACACCCGCACTGGGGTCCCGCTCACTTTCTTTGACGTCCTGCACACCCCCACTGGGGTCCTGCTCACTTTCTATGACATCCTGCACACCCCCAATGGGATCCTGCACACTTCCACTGAGGTGCTGCACACTTTCTATGACATCCTACACACTTTGCATGACCTCCTGCGCACTCAAACTGAGGTCCTGCACACTTTCTATGACGTCCTGCTTACTCCCACTGGGGTACAGAAAGTGTGCAGGACCTTATTGGGGGTCTGCAGAACGTACATAGAAAGTGTGCAGGACCCCAGTTAGAGTGTGCAGGACCTCAGTGGGGGTGTGCAGAATGTACATAGAAAGTGTGCAGGACCCCAGTGGGGGTGTGCAGGACGTCATAGAAAGTGTGCAGCACCCCAGTGGGAGTGTGCAGGATCCCATTGGGGGTGTGCAGGATGTCATAGAAAGTGTGCAGGACCCCAGTGGGGGTGTGCAGGACGTCATAGAAAGTGTGCAGCACCCCAGTGTGAGTGTGCAGGACCCCATTGAAGGTGTGTAGGATGTCATAGAAAGTGTGCAAGACCCCAATGGGGTGTGCAGGATGTCACAGAAAGTGTGCAGGACCCTAGTGGGGGGTGTGCAGCACGTCACAGAAAGTGTGCAGGACCTTATTGGGGGTCTGCAGCACGTCATAGAAAGTGTGCAGGACCCCAGTTAGAGTGTGCAGGACCTCAGTTGGGGTGTGCAGAACGTACATAGAAAGTGTGCAGGACTCCAGTGGGGGTGTGCAGGACGTCATAGAAAGTGTGCAGCACCCCAGTGGGAGTGTGCAGGATCCCATTAGGGGTGTGCAGGATGTCATAGAAAGTGTGCAGGACCCCAGTGGGGGGTGTGCAGGACGTCATAGAAAGTGTGCAGGACCCCAGTGGGGGTGTGCAGGACGTCTTAGAAAGTGTGCAGCATCCCAGTGGGAATGTCAAGGACCCTACTGGGGGTGTGCAGGATGTCATAGAAAGTGTGCAGCACCCCAGTGGTAGTGTGCAGGATCCCGCTGGCGGTGTGCAGGACGTCATAGAAAGTGAGCAGGACCCCAGTGGGGGTGTGCAGGACGTCATAAAAAAGGGTGAAGCACCCCAGTGGCAGTGTGCAGGACCCTATTGGGGGTGTGCAGGATGTCACAGAAAGTGTGCAGGACCCCAATGCGGATGTGTTGGACGTTATAGAAAGTGTGACGGACCTCAGTTTGAGTGCGCAGGACCTCATACAAAGTGTGCAGGACCCCAGTGGGAGTAAGCAGGACGTCATAGAAAGTGTGCAGGACCTCAGTTTGAGTGCGCAGGACGTCATACAAAGTGTGCAGGACCCCAGTGGGAGTGTGCAGGACGTCATAGAAAGTGTGCAGGACCTCAGTGGGGGTGTGCAGAACGTACATAGAAAGTGTGCAGGACGGGTGTGCAGGACGTCATAGAAAGTGTGCAGCACCCCAGTGGGAGTGTGCAGGATCCCATTGGGGGTGTGCATGATGTCATAGAAAGGGTGCAGGACCCCAGTGGGGGTGTGCAGGACGTCATAGAAAGTGTGCAGGACCTTATTGGGGTCTGCAGCACGTCATAGAAAATGTGCAGCACCCCATTGGGAATGTCAATGACCCTACTGAGGGTGCGCAGGACGTCACAGAAAGTGTGCAGGACCCCAGTTGTAGTAAGCAGGACGTCATAGAAAGTGTGCAAGACCTCAGTCTGAGTGCGCAGGAGGTCATGCAAAGTGTGCAGGACCCCAGTGGGAGTGTGCAGGACGTCATAGAAAGTGTGCAGGACCCCGTTGGGGGTGTGCAGGATGTCATAGAAAGTGTGCAGGACCAATGTGGGGGTATGCAGGACGTCATAAAAAGTGAGCAGGACCCCAGTGAGGGTGTGCAGGACGTCATAAAAAAGGATGCAGCACCCCAGTGGGAGTGTCCAGGACCCTAATGGGGGTGTGCAGGATCTCACAGAAAGTGTGCAGGACTCCGGTGGGGGTGCGCAGGACGTCACAGAAAGTGTGCAGGACCTCAATGCGGGTGTGCTGGACGTTATAGAAAGTGTGCAGGACCTCAGTTTGATTGCGCAGGACGTCAAACAAAGTGTGCAGTACCCCAGTGGGAGTGTGCAGGACGTCATAGAAAGCGTGCAGGACCTCAGTGGGGGTGTTCAGAACGTCATAGAAAGGTGTGCAGGACCCCAGTTGGGTGTGCGGGACCTCCCATTAGGGGTGTGCAGAATGTCATAGAAAATGTGCAGGACCCACTGGGGGGTGTGCAGGACGTCATAGAAAGTGTGCAGCACCCCAGTGGGAGTGTGCAGGACGTCACATTGAAAGTGTGCAGGACCATAGTGGGAGTGTGCAGGACCCCATTGGGTGTGTGCAGGATGACAAAGAAAGTGTGCAGGACCCCAGTGGGGTGTGCAGGACGTCATAGAAAGTGTGCAGCACCCCAGTGGCAATGTGCAGGACCCTATTGGGGGTGTGCAGAATGTCACAGAAAGTGTGCAGGACTCGAGTGAGGGGTGTGCAGGACGTCACTGAAAGTGTGCAGGACCCCAATGCGGGTCAGTTGGACGTTATAGAAAGTGTGACGGATCTCAGTTTGAGTGCGCAGAACCTCATACAAAGTGTGCAGGACCCCAGTGGGAGTAAGCAGGACGTCATAGAAAGTGTGCAGCACCCCATTGGGAATGTCAGTGACCCTACTGAGGGTGCGCAGGACGTCACAGAAAGTGTGCAGGACCCCAATGCTGGTGTGCTGGACGTTATAGAAAGTGGGCAGGGCCTCAGTTCGAATGCGCAGGACGTCATACGAAGTGTGCAGGACCCCAGTGGGAGTAAGCAGGACGTCATAGAAAGTGTGCAGGACCCCAGTGGGGGTGTGCAGGACGTCATAGAAAGTGTGCAGCACCCCAGTGGGAGTGTGCAGGTTCCCATTGGGGGTGTGCATGATGTCATAGAAAGTATGCACGACCCCAGTGGGGGTGCGCAGGACGTCATACAAAGTGTGCAGGACCCCAGTGGGAGTGTGCAGGACGTCATAGAAAGTGTACAGGACCTCAGTGGGGGTGTGCAGAACGTACATAGAAAGTGTGCAGGACCCCAGTGGGGGAGTGCAGGACGTCATAGAAAGCGTGCAGCATCCCAGTGGGAGTGTGCAGGATCCCATTAGGGGTGTGCAGGACGTCACAGAAAGTGTGCAGGACCTTATTGGGGGTCCGCAGCACGTCATAGAAGGTGTGCAGGACCCCAGTTGGAGTGTGCAGGACCTCAGTGGGGGTGTGCAGAACGTACATAGAAAATGTGCAGGACCCCACTGGGGGTGTGCAGGACGTCATAGAAAGTGTGCAGCACCCCAGTGGGAGTGTGCAGGATCCCATTGGGGGTGTGCAGGATGTCACAGAAAGTGTGCAGGACCCCAGTGGGTGTGTGCAGGACGTCATAGGAAGTGTGCAGGACCCCAGTGTGAGTGTGCAGGACGTCATAGAAAGTGTGCAGCACCCCAGTGGGAATGTCAAGGACCCTACTGGGGTGTGCAGGATGTCATAGAAAGTGTGCAGGACCCCAATGGGGGTGTGCAGGACGTCATAGAAAGTGTGCAGCACCACACTGGGAATGTCAAGGACCCTACTGGGGGTGTGCAGGATGTCACAGAAAGTGTACACGACCCCAGTGGGGGTGCGCAGGACGTCATACAAAGTGTGCAGGACCCCAGTGGGAGTGTGCAGGACGTCATAGAAAGTGTGCAGGACCTCAGTGGGGGTGTGCAGAACGTACATAGAAAGTGTGCAGGACCCCAGTGGGGGAGTGCAGGACGTCATAGAAAGTGTGCAGAACCCCAGTGGGAGTGTTCAGGATCCCATTGGGTGTGTGCATGATGTCATAGAAAGTGTGCAGGACCCCAGTGGGGGTGTGCTGGACGTTATAGAAAGTGGGCAGGGCCTCAGTTCGAATGCGCAGGACGTCATACGAAGTGTGCAGGACCCCAGTGGGAGTAAGCAGGACGTCATAGAAAGTGTGCAGGACCCCAGTGGGAGTGTGCAGGACCCCATTGGGGGTGTGTAGGATGTCATAGAAAGTAAGCAAGACCCCAGTGGGGGTGTGCAGGACGTCATAGAAAGTGTGCAGGACCCCAGTGGGGGTGTGCAGAACGTACATAGAAAGTGTGCAGCACCCCAGTGGGAGTGTGCAGGATCCCATTAGGGGTGTGCATGATGTCGCAGAAAGTGTGCAGGACCCTAGTGAGGGGTGTGTAGGACGTCACAGAAAGTGTGCAGGACCCCAGTGGGAGTGTGCAGGACCCCAATGCGGATGTGTTGGACGTTATAGAAAGTGTGACGGACCTCAGTTTGAGTGCGCAGAACCTCATACAAAGTGTGCAGGACCCCAGTGGGAGTAAGCAGGACGTCATAGAAAGTGTGCAGGACCATAGTGGGGGTGTGCAGGACGTCATAGAAAGTGTGCAGCACCCCAGTGGGAATGTGCAGGATGTCACAGAAAGTGTGCAGGACCCCAGTGGGGGTGTGCAGAACGTACATAGAAAGTGTGCAGGACCCCAGTGGGAGTGCAGCACGTCATAGAAAGTGTGCAGCATCCCCGTGGGAGTGTGCAGGATCCCATTGGGGGTGTGCATCACGTCATAGAAAGTGTGCAGGACCCCATTAGGGGTGTGCAGGACGTCATAGAAAGTTTGCAGGACCTTATTGGGGTCCGCAGCACGTCATAGAAGGTGTGCAGGACCCCAGTTGGGAATGTCAAGGACACTCACTGTGGGGGGTGTGCAGAACGTGCATAGAAAATGTGCAGGACCCCACTGGGGTGTGCAGGACGTCATAGAAAGTGTGCAGCACCCCAGTGGGAGGTGTGCAGGATCCCCATTGGGGTGTGCAGGATGTCACAGAAAGTGTGCAGGACCCCAGTGGGTGTGTGCAGGACGTCATAGAAAGTGTGCAGGACCCCAGTGGGGGTGTGCAGGACGTCATAGAAAGTGTGCAGCACCCCAGTGGGAATGTCAAGGACCCTACTGGGGGTGTGCAGGATGTCACAGAAAGTGTGCAGGACTCCGAAAAGGGGGTGGGCAGGACGTCACAGAAAGTGTGCAGGACCCCAATGCGGATGTGTTGGACGTTATAGAAAGTGTGACGGATCTCAGTTTGAGTGCGCAGAACCTCATACAAAGTGTGCAGGACCCCAGTTGGAGTAAGCAGGACGTCATAGAAAGTGTGCAGCACCCCACTGGGAATGTCAAGGACCCTACTGGGGGTGTGCAGGATGTCACAGAAAGTGTGCAGGACTCCGAAAAGGGGGTGCGCAGGACGTCACAGAAAGTGTGCAGGACCCCAATGCGGATGTGTTGGACGTTATAGAAAGTGTGACGGACCTCAGTTTGAGTGCGCAGGACCTCATACAAAGTGTGCAGGACCCCAGTGGGAGTAAGCAGGACGCCATAGAAAGTGTGCAGCACCCCAGTGGGAGTGTGCAGGATCCCATTGGGGGTGTGCATGATGTCATAGAAAGTGTGCAGGACCCCAGTGGGGGTGTGCAGGACGTCATAGAAAGTGTGCAGGACCTTATTGGAGTCTGCAGCACGTCATAGAAAGTGTGCAGCACCCCATTGGGAATGTCAATGACCCTACTGAGGGTGCGCAGGACGTCACAGAAAGTGTGCAGGACCCCAATGCGGGTGTGCTGGACGTTATAGAAAGTGGGCAGGGCCTCAGTTCGAATGCGCAGGACGTCATACGAAGTGTGCAGGACCCCAGTGGGAGTAAGCAGGACGTCATAGAAAGTGTGCAGGACTCCAGTGGGAGTGTGCAGGACCCCATTGGGGGTGTGTAGGATGTCATAGAAAGTAAGCAAGACCCCAGTGGGGGTGTGCAGGACGTCATAGAAAATGTGCAGGACCCCAGTGGGTGTGTGCAGGACGTCATAGAAAGTGTGCAGGACCCCAGAGGGGTGTGCAGGACGTCATAGAAAGTGTGCAGCACCCCAGTGGGAATGTCAAGGACCCTACTGGGGGTGTGCAGGATGTCACAGAAAGTGTGCAGGACTCCGAAAAGGGGGTGCGCAGGACGTCACAGAAAGTGTGCAGGACCCCAATGCGGATGTGTTGGACGTTATAGAAAGTGTGACGGATCTCAGTTTGAGTGCGCAGAACCTCATACAAAGTGTGCAGGACCCCAGTGGGAGTAAGCAGGACGTCATAGAAAGTGTGCAGCACCCCACTGGGAATGTCAAGGACCCTACTGGGGGTGTGCAGGATGTCACAGAAAGTGTGCAGGACTCCGAAAAGGGGGTGCGCAGGACGTCACAGAAAGTGTGCAGGACCCCAATGCGGATGTGTTGGACGTTATAGAAAGTGTGACGAACCTCAGTTTGAGTGCGCAGGACCTCATACAAAGTGTGCAGGAGCCCAGTGGGAGTAAGCAGGACCTCATAGAAAGTGTGCAGCACCCCAGTGGGAGTGTGCAGGATCCCATTGGGGGTGTGCATGATGTCATAGAAAGTGTGCAGGACCCCAGTGGGTGTGCAGGACGTCATAGAAAGTGTGCAGGACCTTGTTGGAGTCTGCAGCACGTCATAGAAAGTGTGCAGCACCCCATTGGGAATGTCAATGACCCTACTGAGGGTGCGCAGGACGTCTGAAAGTGTGCAGGACCCCAATGCGGGTGTGCTGGACGTTATAGAAAGTGGGCAGGGCCTCAGTTCGAATGCGCAGGACGTCATACGAAGTGTGCAGGACCCCAGTGGGAGTAAGCAGGACGTCATAGAAAGTGTGCAGGACTCCAGTGGGAGTGTGCAGGACCCCATTGGGGGTGTGTAGGATGTCATAGAAAGTAAGCAAGACCCCAGTGGGGGTGTGCAGGACGTCATAGAAAATGTGCAGGACCCCAGTGGGTGTGTGCAGGACGTCATAGAAAGTGTGCAGGACCCCAGTGGGGGTGTGCAGGACGTCATAGAAAGTGTGCAGCACCCCAGTGGGAATGTCAAGGACCCTACTGGGGGTGTGCAGGATGTCACAGAAAGTGTGCAGGACTCCGAAAAGGGGGTGCGCAGGACGTCACAGGAAGTGTGCAGGACCCCAATGCGGATGTGTTGGACGTTATAGAAAGTGTGACGGATCTCAGTTTGAGTGCGCAGAACCTCATACAAAGTGTGCAGGACCCCAGTTGGAGTAAGCAGGACGTCATAGAAAGTGTGCAGCACCCCACTGGGAATGTCAAGGACCCTACTGGGGGTGTGCAGGATGTCACAGAAAGTGTGCAGGACTCCGAAAAGGGGGTGCGCAGGACGTCACAGAAAGTGTGCAGGACCCCAATGCGGATGTGTTGGACGTTATAGAAAGTGTGACGGACCTCAGTTTGAGTGCACAGGACCTCATACAAAGTGTGCAGGACCCCAGTGGGAGTAAGCAGGACGCCATAGAAAGTGTGCAGCACCCCAGTGGGAGTGTGCAGGATCCCATTGGGGGTGTGCATGATGTCATAGAAAGTGTGCAGGACCCCAGTGGGGGTGTGCAGGACGTCATAGAAAGTGTGCAGGACCTTATTGGAGTCTGCAGCACGTCATAGAAAGTGTGCAGCACCCCATTGGGAATGTCAATGACCCTACTGAGGGTGCGCAGGACGTCTGAAAGTGTGCAGGACCCCAATGCGGGTGTGCTGGACGTTATAGAAAGTGGGCAGGGCCTCAGTTCGAATGCGCAGGACGTCATACGAAGTGTGCAGGACCCCAGTGGGAGTAAGCAGGACGTCATAAAAAGTGTGCAGGACTCCAGTGGGAGTGTGCAGGACCCCATTGGGGTGTGTAGGATGTCATAGAAAGTAAGCAAGACCCCAGTGGTGTGCAGGACGTCATAGAAAATGTGCAGGACCCCAGTGGGTGTGTGCAGGACGTCATAGAAAGTGTGCAGGACCCCAGAGGGTGTGCAGGACGTCATAAAAGTGTGCAGCACCCCAGTGGGAATGTCAAGGACCCTACTGGGGGTGTGCAGGATGTCTGAAAGTGTGCAGGACTCCGAAAGGGGGTGCGCAGGACGTCACAGAAAGTTTGCAGGACCCCAATGCGGATGTGTTGGACGTTATAGAAAGTGTGACGGATCTCAGTTTGAGTGCGCAGAACCTCATACAAAGTGTGCAGGACCCCAGTTGGAGTAAGCAGGACGTCATAGAAAGTGTGCAGCACCACACTGGGAATGTCAAGGACCCTACTGGTGGTGTGCAGGATGTCACAGAAAGTGTGCAGGACTCCGAAAAGGGGGTGCGCAGGACGTCACAGAAAGTGTGCAGTACCCCAATGCGGATGTGTTGGACGTTATAGAAAGTGTGACGGACCTCAGTTTGAGTGCGCAGGACCTCATACAAAGTGTGCAGGACCCCAGTGGGAGTAAGCAGGACGCCATAGAAAGTGTGCAGCACCCCAGTGGGAGTGTGCAGGATCCCATTGGGGGTGTGCATGATGTCATAGAAAGTGTGCAGGACCCCAGTGGGGTGATTGTGCAGGACGTCATAGAAAGTGTGCAGGACCTTATTGGAGTCTGCAGCACGTCATAGAAAGTGTGCAGCACCCCATTGGGAATGTCAATGACCCTACTGAGGGTGCGCAGGACGTCACAGAAAGTGTGCAGGACCCCAATGCGGGTGTGCTGGACGTTATAGAAAGTGGGCAGGGCCTCAGTTCGAATGCGCAGGACGTCATACGAAGTGTGCAGGACCCCAGTGGGAGTAAGCAGGACGTCATAGAAAGTGTGCAGGACTCCAGTGGGAGTGTGCAGGACCCCATTGGGGGTGTGTAGGATGTCATAGAAAGTAAGCAAGACCCCAGTGGGGGTGTGCAGGACGTCATAGAAAATGTGCAGGACCCCAGTGGGGGTGTGCAGAACGTACATAGAAAGTGTGCAGCACCCCAGTGGGAGTGTGCAGGATCCCATTAGGGGTGTGCAGGATGTCACAGAAAGTGTGCAGGACCCTAGTGAGGGGTGTGCAGGACGTCACAGAAAGTGTGCAGGACCTTATTGGGGGTCCGCAGCACATCATAGAAGGGGTGCAGGACCCCAGTCAGAGTGTGCAGGACCTGGGTGGGGGTGTGCAGAACGTACATAGAAAATGTGCAGGACCCCAGTGGGGGTGTGCAGGACGTCATAGAAAGTGTGCAGCACCCCAGTGGGAGTGTGCAGGATCCCATTAGGGGTGTGCAGGATGTCACAGAAAGTGTGCAGGACCCTAGTGAGGGGTGTGCAGGACGTCACAGAAAGAGTGCAGGACCTTATTGGGGGTCCGCAGCACGTCATAGAAGGGGTGCAGGACCCCAGTCAGAGTGTGCAGGACCTGGGTGGGGGTGTGCAGAACGTACATAGAAAATGTGCAGGACCCCAGTGGGAGTGTGCACGACCCCAGTGGGGGTGCGCAGGACGTCATACAAAGTGTGCAGGACCCCATTGGGAGTGTGCAGGACGTCATAGAAAGTGTGCAAGACCTCAGTGGGGGTGTGCAGAACGTACATAGAAAGTGTGCAGGACCCCAGTGGGGGTGTGCAGGACGTCATAGAAAGTGTGCAGCACCCCAGTGGGAGTGTGCAGGATCCCATTGGGGGTGTGCATGATGTCACAGAAAGTGTGCAGGACCCCAGTGGGAGTGTGCAGGACCCCATTGGGGGTGTGTAGGATGTCATAGAAAGTAAGCAAGACCCCAGTGGGGGTGTGCAGGACGTCATAGAAAATGTGCAGGACCCCAGTGGGGGTGTGCAGAACGTACATAGAAAGTGTGCAGCACCCCAGTGGGAGTGTGCAGGATCCCATTAGGGGTGTGCAGGATGTCACAGAAAGTGTGCAGGACCCTAGTGAGGGGTGTGCAGGACGTCACAGAAAATGTGCAGGACCTTATTGGGGGTCCGCAGCACATCATAGAAGGGGTGCAGGACCCCAGTCAGAGTGTGCAGGACCTGGGTGGGGGTGTGCAGAACGTACATAGAAAATGTGCAGGACCCCAGTGGGGGTGTGCAGGACGTCATAGAAAGTGTGCAGCACCCCAGTGGGAGTGTGCAGGATCCCATTAGGGGTGTGCAGGATGTCACAGAAAGTGTGCAGGACCCTAGTGAGGGGTGTGCAGGACGTCACAGAAAGGGAGCAGGACCTTGTTGGGGTCCGCAGCACGTCATAGAAAGTGCAGGACCCCAGTCAGAGTGTGCAGGACCTGGGTGGGGGTGTGCAGAACGTACATAGAAAATGTGCAGGACCCCAGTGGGAGTGTGCACGACCCCAGTGGGGGTGCGCAGGACGTCATACAAAGTGTGCAGGACCCCATTGGGAGTGTGCAGGACGTCATAGAAAGTGTGCAAGACCTCAGTGGGGGTGTGCAGAACGTACATAGAAAGAGTGCAGGACCCCAGGTGGGGTGTGCAGGACGTCATAGAAGTGTGCAGCACCCCGGTGGGGGTGTGCAGGATCCCATTGGGGTGTGCATGATGTCTGAAAGTGTGCAGGACCCCAGTGGCAGTGTGCAGGACCCTATTGGGGGTGTGCAGGATGTCACAGAAAGTGTGCAGGACCCTAGTGAGGGGTGTGCAGGACGTCGCAGAAAGTGTGCAGGATCTTATTGGGGGTCCGCAGCACGTCATAGAAGGTGTGCAGGACCCCAGTTAGAGTGTGCAGGACCTCAGTGGGGGTGTGCAGAACGTACATAGAAAATGTGCAGGACCCCAGTGGGGGTGTGCAGGACGTCATAGAAAGTGTGCAGCACCCCAGTGGGAGTGTGCAGGATCCCATTGGGGGTGCGCAGAGTACAGTAAGGGGTGAGGGCGATGTGATCGTAACTATCGATTGTCAATATCTACGATCTGTGTGTCTACGGTCTGGTGATTCGCTAGAGTAGGAATAGTTTCGCGCCAACCCGGCGACAAGGCCTATAAATACTCGGTGTAGGCAGCGACGGGGTCTTCGGCTGTTATTCTCTCTTGGGTCTAGAGCCTTTTATTGTTATACTTGTTCACATAAAGCTTTGTGCTCATTCACTGTTCGCTAGTGTTTACCCTAGGTTCTCGAAAACTCGGTCAGCCAGGACCTGGAGGTGGTACATGGGGGCCAAGCCAAACCGAGTTTAATAGAGTGCCTAGAGTACACATACAGGGAAGGCTAGTATCTTCACGGATCGCCTTACATCGGAGACAGACAGTTCGAACCTACCTGGGTCACTGCTCAGAGAATATAGCTTGCCGGGAGAGTGAGTAGAACGGGCTAGTACCCAACGGGGTCGCCTAACATTGATTGAAGGCGGTCGATCCAGGAAAAGTGGGGAAAATTCGACCAATCGAAAGGTGAGGCGAAAATAGAGAGGCAGCAAGTCAGTCACACGCAAGTGGGGGAGTAGTGTTAGCGAAGAGAAGAGGGCGCAGACATATTGATCGTAAGGTGCGGGAGACACGATTTTGAATTGGGCGCCGGAACGTTGAAATTTGAGCGGGAAGGATCGACACACACTGGGCAGTGAGGGACACTAGCATTCTCATTTCATTCTTCCTCGCACCCATATAGTGTTTGTGGTAGTGCCGCTCGTGACGTAATAATACGACGAGTAGTCATCGGATACTTATTGCGAAATCGTTTCAGAATGCCACGGGAACAATTCGATGAAGATGCTCTGCTCCGGTCACCACCCAGAGCGGTCAATGAAATCAATATGGAGGACGCAAGCGACGAGGGCCAGCAACAGCTGCCAGTAAAAGATGTAGAAGAGAATGTGAGTGAAATGGAGCACCTATTCAATCAAATTCACAGATGTTTGAATGCGGTAAATATGGAGTGTGAGAAGGTACTGAGCGAACACTGTAAGACTAGGTCAACTGAGCCTATGAAGATTAGGGTCGGAGAGGCAGGAAGTGGGGAACTCAGGCATTCGGAAGGAAACAATCAAGAGCGCGGTGGAGAGGTTTTTAGAAGAAAGCGCTAGCGTCAAGAAAGCCAGAAGTATGGTGGATGAAGAAGTAATCGAGATTCTTAAGGTGGCGAATTTGTTGGAGACTGAACAATTAGAGAGATGCTTAGACGAAAGGATGGCAGATAGAGATGTGGTGCAAGGGGTATGTGAGATAATGAACTGTGAAAAGGAGGAGGTCCAAATAAAGCTAGGAGATATGATGCTGAAACTAAAAGAAAGTGAAATATCCTTGGCTAAACTACACGAACGCATGGAGAATAAGGAATTTCAGGTACAGAACTTGGAGCAAAAGTTTCGAGAGTTGGGCCACAGCAAGAATCACCAGCCAGGAGGACAAAGTGGTGAACATGGCAATGGATATCAAGGTGGGTTGACACCGAAACTACAGAAATGGCACAGGTTTGCATTAGCCGGCACATCCTATAATCATGATTTCCAGGTGTCGCAAGCCAGCTCGCAAGCCTGGAAGGATGGGACCCGCATGTCCTACTCGCTATCGCCAAACGGAAACTCGAGGCAGATGCGGGAGCCAATCGATTGTACTGCGGTCACAGGTATGAATGCGGAATTTAATAATTTTAACGAAAAACATACGTATGAGCGGGCTTTTGTGGAGTATATGCGAACAGCGGCGCTGCCGGTGTTAGAACCGTTCGAAGATGGGGAAAACCGAAGCTTCAAAAAGTTTGTTGAGAATTTTGCGATAAGGTACCACAAACCACAGTGGGACGATAGAAGCCTGATCCAGCTTTTCGAAAGTTTTCTCAGAAAGAAAGCCCTGGTCGTATTTCAAACGTTACCCTCGAACATGAAGACAAGTACTTTCGAGGAAATGGTGCAAGCGATGAAAGAAAGATTAGCGGAGGACGGTAATGCTGCCAAAGTTAAGGCGATGGCTCAGCTTCGTAGTTTAACTATAAGGTCAGATCAGTCGGTGGAAGATTTCTGTGTGGCTTTGGAGAAACTTGCGAACAGAGCGTACGCAGACGTACCAGTAGAGGTAGTTTCCCTTCAAAAGGCCGAGATATTGTTCCGTCAGTTAGCAAAGTGGCCTGGAAGTTACTCACTCTCTGAGGCTATCGAAAACAGTGAAAGTCATCAAGCGTATGAATCGGTGAAGAAGGCGGCCCTGAGGCTAGAGCGTAATAGAATAGTAGCTGGGGATGTAATGGAAGGGAGCCGCAGCAATGGTTGGGGTCGGAGGAAATCGGAGGAAAGCCTGGCTCGGTTCAGTAACATAAACAGGGTGAGTGGGAGAGGACAGCCGTCCAACTATGTCAGGGCGCCCATGGAAAGTAACCAAGAAAGGCGCGGATCACCAAATGGGGAAACAACGCTACGGCCAGGTTCTAGCGGGACGAATAGGCAGCCATTACAGTGCTATGGCTGCGGCAAGCGAGGACATTTCGCACGAGAGTGCCGATCCGCTAATGCAACTCGTCCACAAGAGAATGTGACAAAGCCAACGAGCAGTGATGTGCGCGAACGTGGATCGTACTCAGCGTGGGTTGACGGGTTATCGTGCAGTACCACACTGGAGGAGCTACGGCAAACGGATAAAGAACTTTTCGGTCCGAAGTCGGTGACAACCATATGCATGCTGGGTAGGGAGCTTCCAGCATTACTGGATACAGGATCCGAAATTTCAATTATTCCATTAGAACTGTTGCGCGATGTGCGAGCAGATGGAGGCGACCTGGACAAGTATGTAAAGAGGATCCCGGCGGTCAAGGTCACAGTTAGAAATGCTTCAGGAGAGGTTATGAATTTCATGGATACGATTCGCGTGGAGGTTACATGGCGGGGCAAGACGAGATGGGTGGCATTCCATCTAGGCAACGGATCTAATAGCACGGTAATATTGGGTACAAACACGCTGGAGTTATTCGCAATGGAACTGCGCGAGGTGGGCACGGAAAAAGGAGCTAAGGCTGTGTCCCTGCCAGAAGACGTGGAAGAGAAGGCGATAGTGGGAAGTAGAGTTTACGTCCCACCAGGATGCATAAAAACTGTGGCAGTAGTCAGCTTAGCACATGGAGACAGTGGGTTGTTATGGTCAAATAGGGATTGCATAGAGCACGGTGTGTACGAGGCAGGAGAAGATGGGATCACCAGAGTACAGATGCGTAATAACACTGATAAACCTATGATATTGCGTAAAGGAGAAATCGTTGGCGAATGGTCCAAAGAGAAATGGGTTCCACTGAATGCGTTTGACCACGGGGCGGATATGCTGGAGAAGGTAGGCCGGCACGCTGCCGTAGACGATAAGACACGTCTAGTTGAGCTCATAAGTATTCTGAAGGAAAGGACGCCTGCCAATGGAATAGTGGAGGAGCTGGCATCGGAATACAAGGATGTGTTCGCAGTAAGGGACTCTGAGCTCACCCAGACGCATTTGGTCGAACACGATGTGGATACAGGGGACAGCCATCCGATAAAGCAAAAAACGCGACCGATACCTATAGGAGCCCGCCAGGAGTTCAAAAAAATCATTAAAGGACTGCTCGATAGGGGAATCATAACGAGAAGTGAATCGGACTGGGCTGCTCCGGTGGTCCTGGTGCGGAAGAAAGATGGATCACTGAGGCTTTGTATAGATTATAGGGCCCTCAATAAAGTGACGAAGCAAGATTCGTATCCGCTACCGACGATTGATACAATATTACAGAGCCTTGGTGGAAAAAAAATTTTCTCCACCCTGGACCTAGCCTCGGGCTATTGGCAAATCCGGTTATCGGAGTCAGCAAAAAAGAAGAGTGCCTTTGCAACCAGCGAGGGTCTATTCCAGTTTGAGGTGCTACCTTTCGGCCTCTCCACAAGTCCAGCTCGGTTTCAGCGGCTGATGGATTCGGTATTGAACGAATTAGGGGTGAAAGATGACGAGGTGTTCGTATACATTGACGATATATTATTGGCAACGGACACAGAGGAGACACACACGGAATTGTTGCGGTTAGTGTTCGAGGCCTTTAGGAAGGCAAACCTAAAGCTCAAGCCCCAGAAATGTGAGTTCTTCAAGACCGCTGTTTCGTTTCTTGGGCATATTATCGACGGGGATGGAGTAAGAACTGACCCGGATAAGATTACAAAGATTCAGCAGTATCCCGCGCCTACAAACGTCGGAGAGCTCAGAACCTTCCTGGGAATGGCGTCATACTACCGTAAATTTATCCTGGGATTTGCGAAAATCGCGAAGCCGCTCTACGACTTGACGAGTCCGAAAAGGGGTTGGCAATGGGCTGCGGCGGAAAGCGCGGCGCTTGAGAAACTGAAGGGGGCTATGACAACAGCGCCAATTTTGGCACAGCCTGACATTGCTGCGGCTACGAGCGGAATAAGACCCTTCATCATCTATACTGACGCTTCTAGTGAAGGGCTAGGAGCAGTATTGTGTCAGGAGGGGCTGGACAAGCAACTTCACCCCGTTTATTTCGCCTCGAAGGGTCTTTCGAAAGCTGAAAAGAACTACCACGTTACAGACCTAGAGGCACTGGCTGTCATTTTCGCCCTCAAAAAGTTCCATTTCTTCATATATGGACTAAAAACGATTGTGCGGACTGATCATAAAAACCTGTTGAGCCTCTTCAAGCAAACCAACGTCTCGGCAAGAGTTCTTCGATGGGCTTTAGAAGTCCAGCAGTACAACCTGGAGATTCAATACATAGCCGGCAAAGCTAATGCCGTCGCAGATAGCCTGTCGAGAGGAGCGGCAAATGAGGCCTTGAATGAGCAAGCGTTGTGCCCAGAATACGAAGCTGTAGTGGGACAGGTAGACGTAGAAAACGTTGATTGGTTAGGGGAGCTCCGTGATGATCCTTCGTACGGGACAGTTATCAGAGCGTTAGAGGGTGGTTGCGATACTTTTCCAGTTCGTCTACCACGATGCAAAAGAACGTACAGCACGGCTGATTTCGTGATAAAAAACGGAGTGCTCAAAATGGTTATGGAACATGATAGCGTACCAGTAATTCCAAAGAGCTGTCGAAAGTCAGTTTTTGAAGAAGGCCACGCGGGTGTTATGGCAGGTCATTTGAGTGGGAAAAGGCTAGCAAGGAAGCTCAGGAAAGTCGCCTTTTGGGAAGGCATGGAACAAGACATTTGTAGTTGGTCAAGGGCATGCAGGGAATGTTTTTTGACGCGTACGCATGAAAAAACGGTACCCCCACTCAAACCGATTACGACGTCACGGCCTTTTGAGTTGGTCGGTATAGACATAGTGGAATTAGGATTGTCAGAAAGCGGCAACCGATATGCTCTGGTGGTTATCGATCATTTTTCTAAGTATCTAGGTGCATATCCGATGCAGGACAAGGCGGCAAGGACGGTGGCTAAAACCCTATTCGAAAGATGGATATGCGAGGGTTGCCGCTGGCCAAAATGTCTGCACTCGGATCAAGGTCCTGAATTTATCAATAACGTTCTGACGGAGGTGTGCGAAATCAGTGGAATACAACAATCGGTAACGAAGGGATACAATCCCAGGGAAAACGGAGTAACCGAGCGCGCCATAGGAACGATATGCCGAATGCTCAAAAAGAAAACGACGATTCCTGCGCAGTGGGATGTTCTACTACCGATGGTCGTTTTTGCGTACAACTCAGCGCCTCATGAAGCGATTGGAGATAGCCCGTTTTACATACTCCATGCTTTCGACCCATACCTGCCCTATAATGAGATACCAAGGGAAAATCTCTCCTGGAATCACATTGATTTCGATGACTATAAAAGTGAATTGCTGGCAGGAATCCAACATATTAGAGATTGTACGAAGGAGCTGAACGAAGTATACCGGAGTAAAATGAAAGAGAGATACGATAGGAGGAACAATGCAAATCCAGAAAAGTTACCGGTAGTTGGAGACAGGGTGTTCATGACGCTGCCGCGGGAAAAAGGTAGCTCTAAGAATCCTAAGCTGACAGGGGAGTGGAGTGGTCCTTTCCGAATATTGGAAGTAAGCGATAATTCAGCTTTAATTACTAGTATTAACAAATCCGAGGAACCCATAAGGATTCAATATGATATGCTAATAAAGGTACCACCAGAAATTGACAACACAGAAATTGAAACCAGAACTAAACGAGTGAAACGAGGCAAGAAAAACTGTACGGCTGTAAATGGAGCAAATCCGACAAATGAAGTTTATTGCAGGGCAACGATGGCCGCACCGGATCGTGCCGACAATGCAGCACTGGGATTGTTTTTCGTGTGCCCAGGCTCGGGCCGTCGTGGTGATGATCCTGAAGAATACTGCTGCTCCATACGGTCGAAGAAATTTTCCAATGTTGTTCCGGACGAACACGATTCAGTGATTAGCGAGCTCCCAGTACATTCAGTGTTCTCATTGGCTAGAATGTTGTCAATTTATGAAAACGAAACTGACATTGATAAAAAAAGATACCTGATGAAGTCGCCAGCCCATAACTTCGTGACCATTTCCGGAGCGCAGAAGGCATACACGTTCTACAAACGTCATTGTGAACATCTCCTGAAGGCGTTGATCCTGCACGATGGGACGCCAATCGCCATGACGTGCAAGAGTGACGTGGACATTGCAACAGCGCAACTCAATGATTTGGCTAATGCTGGCATTTCATTTGCGCAACAACATTCTTGGGACGGGATGATGGTTGAAGGACCGAAGAAAAGGACCCTAGTGTTTTTGCCGTCTGGTTTCCGAGGAATCGAAAGGGTCGCAAAAGCTGGAGCCGGAGTGGAGTCGATCATATACAATACCTTGTTCGACATAGTCAACAGTGTGAAATGCACTTCCGGAGTCATCACAGCGTGTGTGTTCGTTTCGCCAACATCGGAAGAGGCTATCGATGCATCCAGTTGGCAATGCGTGGCAATGGCTTTGACGAATCTGGTGAGACGAGGGACCAAATTGATTGGAGTTAGTGGACCGAGAGGTGAAGACACATGGAGCGACAATAGGAAAAAAACCATGGACGCTTTTGACGTGATCCGTGAATCAGCAGCCGCTATGCGGACAAATGTGGTTACGACATTCGGATCTGTGCCTTCAATTAATGAGCCATTTGCGTGTCTGGCTGAGATGGCTAGAGAAACGGCGGTATCGGTCTACCCTGCACAAGCAGTGAGAGCTTTCATGGCGGCAATGCTCTCAGTTTTGAGGCCGTTGGTCCCGGAGGAGCTGTATACAATGCTGGAAGTTTCGGTGAGTCGTCGGAAGGCATATAAAGAAAAGAAACGAACACTAAGTACCAGCTCTGAAGAAGAAGCTGCACATCCCAAACGTTTTTTTCAGCCGTATCGTGGATTCGCGAGAGGACGTGGAGCTAACAATTTGGCAACAGATATTCGCCGTACTTCAAGAATCGGGGCAGGCATTTCTAAAAATGGGTTGGGGAGTCATTGTGTTTCGCACCACCAAATTTCCTTCAATAATAGCTGTGCACCTGTTCTTCACTATATGTGATTATCGTTGTGCTTGCAAGATTTTTTTTGTATGTTCCATGCACTTTGCACATATGCCTATGTTTTTTTTCCGCGACGGGACGTCGCAATCAGGGGGGGGGGAGTAGTACAGTAAGGGGTGAGGGCGATGTGATTGTAACTATCGATTGTCAATATCTACGATCTGTGTGTCTACGGTCTGGTGATTCGCTAGAGTAGGAATAGTTTCGCGCCAACCCGGCGACAAGGCCTATAAATACTCGGTGTAGGCAGCGACGGGGTCTTCGGCTGTTATTCTCTCCTGGGTCTAGAGCCTTTTATTGTTATACTTGTTCACATAAAGCTTTGTGCTCATTCACTGTTCGCTAGTGTTTACCCTAGGTTCTCGAAAACTCGGTCAGCCAGGACCTGGAGGTGGTACAGCAGGATGTCACAGAAAGTGTGCAGGACCCCAGTGGGTGTGTGCAGGACGTCATAGAAAGTGTGCAGGACCCCAGTGGGGGTGTGCAGGACGTCATAGAAAGTGTGCAGCACCCCACTGGGAATGTCAAGGACCCTACTGGGGGTGTGCAGGATGTCACAGAAAGTGTGCAGGACTCCGAAAAGGGGGTGCGCAGGACGTCACAGAAAGTGTGCAGGACCCCAATGCGGATGTGTTGGACGTTATAGAAAGTGTGACGGACCTCAGTTTGAGTGCGCAGGACCTCATACAAAGTGTGCAGGACCCCAGTGGGAGTAAGCAGGACGTCATAGAAAGTGTGCAGGACCTCAGTTTGAGTGCGCAGGACGTCATACAAAGTGTGCAGGACCCCAGTGGGAGTGTGCAGGACGTCATAGAAAGTGTGCAGGACCTCAGTGGGGGTGTGCAGGACGTCATAGAAAGTGTGCAGGACCTTATTGGGGGTCTGCAGCACGTCATAGAAAGTGTGCAGCACCCCATTGGGAATGTCAATGACCCTACTGAGGGTGCGCAGGACGTCACAGAAAGTGTGCAGGACCCCAATGCGGGTGTGCTGGACGTTATAGAAAGTGGGCAGGGCCTCAGTTCGAATGCGCAGGACGTCATACGAAGTGTGCACGACCCCAGTGGGGGTGCGCAGGACGTCATACAAAGTGTGCAGGACCCCAGTGGGAGTGTGCAGGACGTCATAGAAAGTGTACAGGACCTCAGTGGGGGTGTGCAGAACGTACATAGAAAGTGTGCAGGAACCCAGTGGGGGAGTGCAGGACGTCATAGAAAGTGTGCAGCATCCCAGTGGGAGTGTGCAGGATCCCATTGGGGGTGTGCATGATGTCATAGAAAGTGTGCAGGACCCCATTAGGGGTGTGCAGGACGTCACAGAAAGTTTGCAGGACCTTATTGGGGGTCCGCAGCACGTCATAGAAGGTGTGCAGGACCCCAGTTAGAGTGTGCAGGACCTCAGTGGGGGTGTGCAGAACGTACATAGAAAATGTGCAGGACCCCACTGGGGGTGTGCAGGACGTCATAGAAAGTGTGCAGCACCCCAGTGGGAGTGTGCAGGCTCCCATTGGGGGTGTGCAGGATGTCACAGAAAGTGTGCAGGACCCCAGTGGGTGTGTGCAGGACGTCATAGAAAGTGTGCAGGACCCCAGTGGGGGTGTGCAGGACGTCATAGAAAGTGTGCAGCACCCCAGTGGGAATGTCAAGGACCCTACTGGGGGTGTGCAGGATGTCACAGAAAGTGTGCAGGACTCCGAAAAGGGGGTGCGCAGGACGTCACAGAAAGTGTGCAGGACCCCAATGCGGATGTGTTGGACGTTATAGAAAGTGTGACGGACCTCAGTTTGAGTGCGCAGGACCTCATACAAAGTGTGCAGGACCCCAGTGGGAGTAAGCAGGACGTCATAGAAAGTGTGCAGCACCCCAGTGGGAGTGTGCAGGATCCCATTGGGGGTGTGCATGATGTCATAGAAAGTGTGCAGGACCCCAGTGGGGGTGTGCAGGACGTCATAGAAAGTGTGCAGGACCTTATTGGAGTCTGCAGCACGTCATAGAAAGTGTGCAGCACCCCATTGGGAATGTCAATGACCCTACTGAGGGTGCGCAGGACGTCACAGAAAGTGTGCAGGACCCCAATGCGGGTGTGCTGGACGTTATAGAAAGTGGGCAGGGCCTCAGTTCGAATGCGCAGGACGTCATACGAAGTGTGCAGGACCCCAGTGGGAGTAAGCAGGACGTCATAGAAAGTGTGCAGGAACCCAGTGGGAGTGTGCAGGACCCCATTGGGGGTGTGTAGGATGTCATAGAAAGTAAGCAAGACCCCAGTGGGGGTGTGCAGGACGTCATAGAAAGTGTGCAGGACCCCAGTGGGGTGTGCAGAACGTACATAGAAAGTGTGCAGCACCCCAGTGGGAGTGTGCAGGATCCCATTAGGGGTGTGCAGGATGTCACAGAAAGTGTGCAGGACCCTAGTGAGGGGTGTGCAGGACGTCACAGAAAGTGTGCAGGACCTTATTGGGGGTCCGCAGCACATCATAGAAGGGGTGCAGGACCCCAGTCAGAGTGTGCAGGACCTGGGTGGGGGTGTGCAGAACGTACATAGAAAATGTGCAGGACCCCAGTGGGAGTGTGCACGACCCCAGTGGGGGTGCGCAGGACGTCATACAAAGTGTGCAGGACCCCATTGGGAGTGTGCAGGACGTCATAGAAAGTGTGCAGGACCTCAGTGGGGGTGTGCAGAACGTACATAGAAAGTGTGCAGGACCCCAGTGGGGGTGTGCAGGACGTCATAGAAAGTGTGCAGCACCCCAGTGGGAGTGTGCAGGATCCCATTGGGGGTGTGCATGATGTCACAGAAAGTGTGCAGGACCCCAGTGGCAGTGTGCAGGACCCTATTGGGGGTGTGCAGGATGTCACAGAAAGTGTGCAGGACCCTAGTGAGGGGTGTGCAGGACGTCACAGAAAGTGTGCAGGACCTTATTGGGGGTCCGCAGCACGTCATAGAAGGTGTGCAGGACCCCAGTTAGAGTGTGCAGGACCTCAGTGGGGGTGTGCAGAACGTACATAGAAAATGTGCAGGACCCCAGTGGGGGTGTGCAGGACGTCATAGAAAGTGTGCAGCACCCCAGTGGGAGTGTGCAGGATCCCATTGGGGGTGTGCAGGATGTCACAGAAAGTGTGCAGGACCCCAGTGGGTGTGTGCAGGACGTCATAGAAAGTGTGCAGGACCCCAGTGGGGGTGTGCAGGACGTCATAGAAAGTGTGCAGCACCCCAGTGGGAATGTCAAGGACCCTACTGGGGGTGTGCAGGATGTCACAGAAAGTGTGCAGGACTCCGAAAAGGGGGTGCGCAGGACGTCACAGAAAGTGTGCAGGACCCCAATGCGGATGTGTTGGACGTTATAGAAAGTGTGACGGACCTCAGTTTGAGTGTGCAGAACCCAAATGGGAGTGTGCAGGACGTCACAGAAAGTGTGCAGGACCCCAATGCGGGTGTGCTGGACGTTATAGAAAGTGGGCAGGGCCTCAGTTTGAATGCGCAGGACGTCATACGAAGTGTGCAGGACCCCAGTGGGAGTAAGCAGGACGTCATAGAAAGTGTGCAGGACTCCAGTGGGAGTGTGCAGGACCCCATTGGGGGTGTGTAGGATGTCATAGAAAGTAAGCAAGACCCCAGTGGGGGTGTGCAGGACGTCATAGAAAATGTGCAGGACCCCAGTGGGGGTGTGCAGAACGTACATAGAAAGTGTGCAGCACCCCAGTGGGAGTGTGCAGGATCCCATTAGGGGTGTGCAGGATGTCACAGAAAGTGTGCAGGACCCTAGTGAGGGGTGTGCAGGACGTCACAGAAAGTGTGCAGGACCTTATTGGGGGTCCGCAGCACGTCATAGAAGGTGTGCAGGACCCCGGTCAGAGTGTGCAGGACCTGGGTGGGGGTGTGCAGAACGTACATAGAAAATGTGCAGGACCCCAGTGGGGGTGTGCAGGACGTCATAGAAAGTGTGCAGCACCCCAGTGGGAGTGTGCAGGATCCCATTAGGGGTGTGCAGGATGTCACAGAAAGTGTGCAGGACCCTAGTGAGGGGTGTGCAGGACGTCACAGAAAGAGTGCAGGACCTTGTTGGGGGTCCGCAGCACATCATAGAAGGGGTGCAGGACCCCAGTCAGAGTGTGCAGGACCTGGGTGGGGGTGTGCAGAACGTACATAGAAAATGTGCAGGACCCCAGTGGGAGTGTGCACGACCCCAGTGGGGGTGCGCAGGACGTCATACAAAGTGTGCAGGACCCCAGTGGGAGTGTGCAGGACGTCATAGAAAGTGTGCAGGACCTCAGTGGGGGTGTGCAGAACGTACATAGAAAGTGTGCAGGACCCCAGTGGGGGTGTGCAGGACGTCATAGAAAGTGTGCAGCACCCCAGTGGGAGTGTGCAGGATCCCATTGGGGGTGTGCATGATGTCATAGAAAGTGTGCACGACCCCAGTGGCAGTGTGCAGGACCCTATTGGGGGTGTGCAGGATGTCACAGAAAGTGTGCAGGACCCTATTGGGGGTGTGCAGGATGTCACAGAAAGTGTGCAGGACCTTATTGGGGGTCCGCAGCACGTCATAGAAGGTGTGCAGGACCCCAGTTAGAGTGTGCAGGACCTCAGTGGGGGTGTGCAGAACGTACATAGAAAATGTGCAGGACCCCAGTGGGGGTGTGCAGGACGTCATAGAAAGTGTGCAGCACCCCAGTGGGAGTGTGCAGGATCCCATTGGGGGTGTGCAGGATGTCACAGAAAGTGTGCAGGACCCCAGTGGGTGTGTGCAGGACGTCATAGAAAGTGTGCAGGACCCCAGTGGGGGTGTGCAGGACGTCATAGAAAGTGTGCAGCACCCCACTGGGAATGTCAAGGACCCTACTGGGGGTGTGCAGGATGTCACAGAAAGTGTGCAGGACTCCGAAAAGGGGGTGCGCAGGACGTCACAGAAAGTGTGCAGGACCCCAATGCGGATGTGTTGGACGTTATAGAAAGTGTGACGGACCTCAGTTTGAGTGCGCAGGACCTCATACAAAGTGTGCAGGACCCCAGTGGGAGTAAGCAGGACGTCATAGAAAGTGTGCAGGACCTCAGTTTGAGTGCGCAGGACGTCATACAAAGTGTGCAGGACCCCAGTGGGAGTGTGCAGGACGTCATAGAAAGTGTGCAGGACCTCAGTGGGGGTGTGCAGGACGTCATAGAAAGTGTGCAGGACCTTATTGGGGGTCTGCAGCACGTCATAGAAAGTGTGCAGCACCCCATTGGGAATGTCAATGACCCTACTGAGGGTGCGCAGGACGTCACAGAAAGTGTGCAGGACCCCAATGCGGGTGTGCTGGACGTTATAGAAAGTGGGCAGGGCCTCAGTTCGAATGCGCAGGACGTCATGCGAAGTGTGCAGGACCCCAGTGGGAGTAAGCAGGACGTCATAGAAAGTGTGCAGGACCCCAGTGGGAGTGTGCAGGACCCCATTGGGGGTGTGTAGGATGTCATAGAAAGTAAGCAAGACCCCAGTGGGGGTGTGCAGGACGTCATAGAAAGTGTGCAGGACCCCAGTGGGGGTGTGCAGGACGTCATAGAAAGTGTGCAGGACCCCAATGGGAGTGTGCAGGACCCCATTGGAGGTGTGCAGGATGTCACAGAAAGTGTGCAGGACCCTAGTGAGGGGTGTGTAGGACGTCACAGAAAGTGTGCAGGACCCCAGTGGGAGTGTGCAGGACCCCGATGCGGATGTGTTGGACGTTATAGAAAGTGTGACGGACCTCAGTTTGAGTGCGCAGAACCTCATACAAAGTGTGCAGGACCCCAGTGGGAGTAAGCAGGACGTCATAGAAAGTGTGCAGGACCCCAGTGGGGGTGTGCAGGACGTCATAGAAAGTGTGCAGCACCCCAGTGGGAGTGTGCAGGATCCCATTGGGGGTGTGCATGATGTCATAGAAAGTGTGCACGACCCCAGTGGGGGTGCGCAGGACGTCATACAAAGTGTGCAGGACCCCAGTGGGAGTGTGCAGGACGTCATAGAAAGTGTGCAGGACCTCAGTGGGGGTGTGCAGAACGTACATAGAAAGTGTGCAGGACCCCAGTGGGGGAGTGCAGGACGTCATAGAAAGTGTGCAGCACCCCATTGGGAATGTCAATGACCCTACTGAGGGTGCGCAGGACGTCACAGAAAGTGTGCAGGACCCCAATGCGGGTGTGCTGGACGTTATAGAAAGTGGGCAGGGCCTCAGTTCGAATGCGCAGGACGTCATACGAAGTGTGCAGGACCCCAGTGGGAGTAAGCAGGACGTCATAGAAAGTGTGCAGGACCCCAGTGGGAGTGTGCAGGACCCCATTGGGGGTGTGTAGGATGTCATAGAAAGTAAGCAAGACCCCAGTGGGGGTGTGCAGGACGTCATAGAAAATGTGCAGGACCCCAGTGGGGGTGTGCAGAACGTCATAGAAGGGGTGCAGGACCCCAGTCAGAGTGTGCAGGACCTGGGTGGGGGTGTGCAGAACGTACATAGAAAATGTGCAGGACCCCAGTGGGGGTGTGCAGGACGTCATAGAAAGTGTGCAGCACCCCAGTGGGAGTGTGCAGGATCCCATTAGGGGTGTGCAGGATGTCACAGAAAGTGTGCAGGACCCTAGTGAGGGGTGTGCAGGACGTCACAGAAAGAGTGTAGGACCTTATTGGGGGTCCGCAGCACGTCATAGAAGGGGTGCAGGACCCCAGTCAGAGTGTGCAGGACCTGGGTGGGGGTGTGCAGAACGTACATAGAAAATGTGCAGGACCCCAGTGGGAGTGTGCAGGACCCCAATGCGGATGTGTTGGACGTTATAGAAAGTGTGACGGACCTCAGTTTGAGTGCGCAGAACCTCATACAAAGTGTGCAGGACCCCAGTGGGAGTAAGCAGGACGTCATAGAAAGTGTGCAGCACCCCAGTGGGAGTGTGCAGGACCCCAGTGGGAGTAAGCAGGACGTCATAGAAAGTGTGCAGGACCCCAGTGGGGGTGTGCAGGACGTCATAAAAAGTGTGCAGGATCCCAGTGGGAGTGTGCAGGATGTCATAGAAAGTGTGCAGGACCCCAGTGGGGGTGTGCAGGACGTCATACAAAGTGTGCAGGACCCCAGTGGGGGTGAGCAGGACGTCATAAAAATTGTGTAGGACCTCATTGTGAGTGTGCAAGACGTCATAAAAAGTGTGCAGGACCCCAGTGGGGGTGTGCAGGACGTCATAGAAAGTGTGCAGCACCCCAGTGGGAATGTCAAGGACCCTACTGGGGGTGTGCAGGATGTCACAGAAAGTGTGCAGGACTCCGAAAAGGGGGTGCTGGACGTTATAGAAAGTGGGCAGGACCTCAGTTCGAATGCGCAGGACGTCATACGAAGTGTGCAGGACCCCAGTGGGAGTAAGCAGGACGTCATAGAAGGTGTGCAGGACCCCAGTGGGAGTGTGCAGGACCCCATTGGTTGTGTGTAGGACCTCATACAAAGTGTGCAGGACCCCAGTGAGAGTAAGCAGGACGTCATAGAAAGTGTGCAGGACCTCAGTTTGAGTGCGCAGGACGTCATACAAAGTGTGCAGGACCCCAGTGGGAGTGTGCAGGACCCCAGTGGGGGTGTGCAGGACGTCATAGAAAGTGTGCAGGACCCCAGTGGGGGTGTGCAGGACGTCATAGAAAGTGTGCAGCACCCCAGTGGGAGTGTGCAGGATCCCATTGGGGGTGTGCAGGATGTCACAGAAAGTGTGCAGGACCCCAGTGGGTGTGTGCAGGACGTCATAGAAAGTGTGCAGGACCCCAGTGGGGGTGTGCAGGACGTCATAGAAAGTGTGCAGGAACCCAGTGGGGGTGTGCAGGACGTCATAGAAAGTGTGCAGGACCTGGGTGGGGGTGCGCAGGACGTCTTAGAAAGTGTGCAGGACCCCAGTGGGAGTGTGCAGGACCCCAATGCGGATGTGTTGGACGTTATAGAAAGTGTGACGGACCTCAGTTTGAGTGCGCAGAACCTCATACAAAGTGTGCAGGACCCCAGTGGGAGTAAGCAGGACGTCATAGAAAGTGTGCAGCACCCCAGTGGGAGTGTGCAGGATCCCATTGGGGGTGTGCATGATGTCATAGAAAGTGTGCACGACCCCAGTGGGGGTGTGCAGGACGTCATAGAAAGTGTGCAGGACCCCAGTGGGAGTGTGCAGGATCCCATTGGGGGTGTGCATGATGTCATAGAAAGTGTGCACGACCCCAGTGGGGGTGCGCAGGACGTCATACAAAGTGTGCAGGACCCCAGTGGGAGTGTGCAGGACGTCATAGAAAGTGTGCAGGACCTCAGTGGGGGTGTGCAGAACGTACATAGAAAGTGTGCAGGACCCCAGTGGGGGTGTGCAGGACGTCATAGAAAGTGTGCAGCACTTTAGTGAGAGTGTGCAGGATCCCATTGGGGGTGTGCAGGATGTCATAGAAAGTGTGCAGGACCCCAGTGGGGGTGTGCAGGATCCCATTGGGGGTGTGCAGGATGTCATAGAAAGTGTGCAGGACCCCAGTGGGAGTGTGCAGGATGTCATAGAAAGTGTGCAAGTCCCCAGTGGGGTTGTGCAGCACGTTATAGAAAGTGTGCAGGACCCCAGTTAGAGTGTGCAGGACCTCAGTGGGGGTGTGCAGAACGTACATAGAAAATGTGCAGGACCCCAGTGGGGGTGTGCAGGACGTCATAGAAAGTGTGCAGCACCCCAGTGGGAGTGTGCAGGATCCCATTGGGGGTGTGCAGGATGTCACAGAAAGTGTGCAGGACCCCAGTGGGTGTGTGCAGGACGTCATAGAAAGTGTGCAGGACCCCAGTGGGGGTGTGCAGGACGTCATAGAAAGTGTGCAGCACCCCAGTGGGAATGTCAAGGACCCTACTGGGGGTGTGCAGGATGTCACAGAAAGTGTGCAGGACTCCGAAAAGGGGGTGCGCAGGACGTCACAGAAAGTGTGCAGGACCCCAATGCGGATGTGTTGGACGTTATAGAAAGTGTGACGGACCTCAGTTTGAGTGCGCAGGACCTCATACAAAGTGTGCAGGACCCCAGTGGGAGTAAGCAGGACGTCATAGAAAGTGTGCAGGACCTCAGTTTGAGTGCGCAGGACGTCATAGAAAGTGTGCAGCACCCCAGTGTGAGTGTGCAGGATGTCATAGAAAGTGTGCAGGACCCCAGTGGGGGTGTGCAGGACGTCATAGAAAGTGTGCAGGACCTTATTGGGGGTCTGCAGCACGTCATAGAAAGTGTGCAGCACCCCATTGGGAATGTCAATGACCCTACTGAGGGTGCGCAGGACGTCACAGAAAGTGTGCAGGACCCCAATGCGGGTGTGCTGGACGTTATAGAAAGTGGGCAGGACCTCAGTTCGAATGCGCAGGACGTCATACGAAGTGTGCAGGACACCAGTGGGAGTAAGCAGGACGTCATAGAAAGTGTGCAGGACACCAGTGGGAGTGTGCAGGACCCCATTGGGGGTGTGCAGGACGTCATAGAAAGTGTGCAGGACCCCAGTGGGGTATGCAGGACGTCATAGAAAGTGTGCAGGACCCCAGTGGAGGTGTGCAGGATGTCATAGAAAGTGTGCAGCATCCCAGTGGGAGTGTGCAGGATCCCATTGGCGGTGTGCAGGATGTCATAGAAAGTGTGCAGGACCCCAGTGAGGGGTGTGCAGGACGTCATAGAAAGTGTGCAGGACCCCAGTGGGAGTGTGCAGAACCCCAATGCGGGTGTGCTGGACGTTATAGAAAGTGGGCAGGACCTCAGTTTGAGTGCGCAGGACCTCATACGAAGTGTGCAGGACCCCAGTGGGGGTGTGTAGAACGTTCATAGAAAGTGTGCAGGACCCCAGTGGGGGTGTGCAGGACGTCATAGAAAGTGTGCAGCACCCCAGTGTGAGTGTGCAGGACCCCATTGAAGGTGTGTAGGATGTCATAGAAAGTGTGCAAGACCCCAATGGGGTGTGCAGGATGTCACAGAAAGTGTGCAGGGCCTTATTGGGGGTCTGCAGCACGTCATAGAAAGTGTGCAGGACCCCAGTGGGGGTGTGCAGGACGTCATAGAAAGTGTGCAGGACCCCAGTGGGGGTGTGCAGGACGTCATAGAAAGTGTGCAGCACCCCAGTGGCAGTGTGCAGGATCCCATTGGGGGTGTGCATGATGTCATAGAAAGTGTGCAGGACCCCAGTGGGGGTGTGCAGGACGTCATAGAAAGTGTGCAGGACCTCAGTTTGAGTGCGCAGGACGTCATACAAAGTGTGTAGGACCCCAGTGGGAGTGTGCAGGACGTCATAGAAAGTGTGCAGGACCCCAATGCGGATGTGTTGGACGTTATAGAAAGTGTGACGGACCTCAGTTTGATTGCGCAGGACGTCATACAAAGTGTGCAGGACCCCAGTGGGAGTGTGCAGGACGTCATAGAAAGTGTGCAGGACCCCAGTGGGGGTGTGCAGGACGTCATAGGAAGTGTGCAGGACCCCAGTGGGGGTGTGCAGGACGTCATAGAAAGTGTGCAGGACCCCAGTGGGGGTGTGCAGGACGTCATAGAAAGTGTGCAGGACCTTATTGGGGGTCTGCAGCACGTCATAGAAAGTGTGCAGCACCCCATTGGGAATGTCAATGACCCTACTGAGGGTGCGCAGGACGTCACAGAAAGTGTGCAGGACCCCAATGCGGGTGTGCTGGACGTTATAGAAAGTGGGCAGGACCTCAGTTCGAATGCGCAGGACGTCATACGAAGTGTGCAGGACCCCAGTGGGAGTAAACAGGACGTCATAGAAAGTGTGCAGGACCCCAGTGGGAGTGTGCAGGACCCCATTGGAAGTGTGTAGGATGTCATAGAAAGTGTGCAGGACCCCAATGGGGTGTGCAGGACGTCATAGAAAGTGTGCAGGACCCCAGTGGGGGTGTGCAGGACGTCATAGAAAGTGTGCAGCACCCCAGTGGGAGTGTGCAGGATCCCATTGGGGGTGTGCATGATGTCATAGAAAGTGTGCAGGACCCCAGTGGGGGTGTGCAGGACGTCATAGAAAGTGTGCAGGACCCCAGTGGGGGTGTGCAGGACCTCAGTGGGGGTGTGCAGGACGTCATAGAAAGTGTGCAGGACCTCAGTTTGAGTGCGCAGGACGTCATACAAAGTGTGCAGGACCCCAGTGGGAGTGTGCGGGACGTCATATAAAGTGTGCAGGACCTCAGTGGGGGTGTGCAGAACGTACATAGAAAGTGTGCAGCACCCCAGTGGGAGTGTGCAGGATCCCATTGGGGGTGTGCATGATGTCATAGAAAGTGTGCAGGACCCCAGTGGGGGTGTGCAGGACGTCATAGAAAGTGTGCAGGACCCCAGTGGGGGTGTGCAGGACGTCATAGAAAGTGTGCAGGACCTCAGTGGGGGTGTGCAGAACGTACATAGAAAGTGTGCAGGACCCCAGTGGGGGTGTGCAGGACGTCATAGAAAGTGTGCAGCACCCCAGTGGGAGTGTGCAGGATCCCATTGGGGGTGTGCATGATGTCATAGAAAGTGTGCAGGACCCCAGTGGGGGTGTGCAGGACGTCATAGAAAGTGTGCAGGACCTTATTGGGGGTCTGCAGCACGTCATAGAAAGTGTGCAGCACCCCATTGGGAATGTCAATGACCCTACTGAGGGTGCGCAGGACGTCACAGAAAGTGTGCAGGACCCCAATGCGGGTGTGCTGGACGTTATAGAAAGTGGGCAGGACCTCAGTTCGAATGCGCAGGACGTCATACGAAGTGTGCAGGACCCCAGTGGGAGTAAGCAGGACGTCATAGAAAGTGTGCAGGACCCCAGTGGGAGTGTGCAGGACCCCATTGGGGGTGTGTAGGATGTCATAGAAAGTAAGCAAGACCCCAGTGGGGGTGTGCAGGACGTCATAGAAAGTGTGCAGGACCCCAGTGGGGGTGTGCAGGACGTCATAGAAAGTGTGCAGCACCTCAGTGGGAGTGTGCAGGATCCCATTGGGGGTGTGCAGGATGTCATAGAAAGTGTGCAGGACCCCAGTGGGAGTGTGTAGGATGTCATAGAAAGTAAGCAAGTCTCCAGTGGGGGTGTGCAGGACGTCATAGAAAGTGTGCAGGACCCCAGTGGGGGTGTGCAGGACCCCAGTGGGGGTGTGCAGGACGTCATAGAAAGTGTGCAGGACCCCAGTGGGGGTGTGCAGGACGTCATATAAAGTGTGCAGCACCTCAGTGGGAGTGTGCATGATCCCATTGGGGGTGTGCAGGATGTCACAGAAAGTGTGCAGGACCCCAGTGGGGGTGTGCAGGACGTCATAGGAAGTGTGCAGGACCCCAATGCGGGTGTGCTGGACGTTATAGAAACTGTACAGCACCCCAATGGGAAGGTGCCGGACCCTACTGGGGGTGTGCAGGATGTCACAGAAAGTGTGCAGGACCCCAGTGGGGGTGTGCAGGACGTCATAGGAAGTGTGCAGGACCCCAATGCGGGTGTGCTGGACGTTATAGAAAGTGGGCAAGACCTCAGTTTGAGTGCGCAGGACGTCATACAAAGTGTGCAGGACCCTAGTGGGAGTAAGCAGGACGCCATAGAAAGTGTGCAGGACCCCAGTGGGAATGTCAAGGACCCTACTGAGGGTGTGCAGGACGTCACAGAAAGTGTGCAGGACCCCATTGGAGGTGTGCAGGATGTCATAGAAAGTGTGCAGGACCTCAGTGGGGGTGTGCAGGACGTCAAAGAAAGTGAGCGGGACCCCAGTGCGGGTGTGCAGGACGTCATACATAGTGTGCAGGACCCCAGTGGGAGTGTGCAGGACCCCATTGGGGGTGTGTAGGATGTCATAGAAAGTGTGCAGGACCCCAGTGGGGGTGTGCAGAACGTACATAGAAAGTGTGCAGGACTCCAGTGGGGGTGTGCAGGACGTCATAGAAAGTGTGCAAGACCCCAGTTAGAGTGTGCAGGACCTCAGTGGGGATGTGGAGAACGTACATAGAAAATGTGCAGGACCCCAGTGGGGTGTGCAGGACGTCATAGAAAGTGTGCAGCACCCCAGTGGGAGTGTGCAGGATCCCATTGGGGGTGTGCAGGATGTCACAGAAAGTGTGCAGAACCCCAGTGGGTGTGTGCAGGACGTCATAGAAAGTGTGCAAGACCCCAGTGGGGGTGTGCAGGACGTCATAGAAAGTGTGCAGGACCCCAGTGGGAGTGTGCAGGACCTCAGTGGGGGGTGTGCAGGACCTCATACAAAGTGTGCAGGACCCCAGTGGGAGTGTGCAGGACCCCATTGCGGGTGTGCAGGAGTCATAGAAAGTGTGCAGCACCCCATTAGGAGTGTGCAGGATGTCACAGAAAGTGTGCAGTACCCAGTGGGTGTGTGCAGGACGTGATAGAAAGTGTGCAGGACCCCAGTGGGAGTGTGCAGGACCCCATTGGAAGTGTGTAGGATGTCATAGAAAGTGTGCAGGACCCCATTGGGGGTGTGCAAGACGTCATAGAAAGTGTGCAGGACCCCAGTGGGAGTGTGCAGGACCCCATTGGGGGTGTGTAGGATGTCATAGAAAGTGTGCAGGACCCCAGTGGGGGTGTGCAGGACGTCATAGGAAGTGTGCAGGACCCCAGTGGGGGTGGGCAGGACGCCATAGAAAGGGGGCAGGACCCCAGTGGGGGTGTGCAGGACGTCATAGAAAGTGTGCAGGACCCCAGTGGGGGTGTGCAGGACGTCATAGAAAGTGTGCAGGACCCCAGTGGGAGTGTGCAGGATCCCATTAGGGGTGTGCAGGATGTCATAGAAAGTGTGCAGGACCCCAGTGGGGGGTGTGCAGGACGTCATAGAAAGTGTGCAGGACCCCAGTGAGGGTGTGCAGGATGTCATAGAAAGTGTGCAGGACCCCAGTGGGGGGTGTGCAGGACGTCATAGAAAGTGTGCAGGACCCCAGTGAGGGTGTGCAGGACGTCATAGAAAGTGTGCAGGACCCCAGTGGGAGTGTGCAGGACCTCAGTGGGGGGTGTGCAGGACGTCATAGAAAGTGTGCAGGACCCCAGTGAGGGTGTGCAGGACGTCATAGAAAGTGTGCAGGACCTCAGTGGGAGTGTGCAGGATCCCATTGGGGGTGTGCAGGATGTCATAGAAAGTGTGCAGGACCCCAGTGGGGGTGTGCAGGACGTCATAGAAAGTGTGCAGGACCCCAGTGGGGGTGTGCAGGACGTCATAGAAAGTGTGCAGGACCCCAGTGGGAGTGTGCAGGACCCCATTGGGGGTGTGCAGGATGTCACAGAAAGGGGGCAGGACTCCAGTGGGGGTGTGCAGGATGTCATAGAAAGTGTGCAGCACCCCAGTGGGGGTGTGCACGACGTCTTAGAAAGTGTGCAGGATCCCAGTGGGATGAGCAGGACGTCATAAAAAGTGTGCAGGACCCCCAGTGGGGGTGAGCAGGATGTCATAGGAAGGGTGCAGGACCCCAGTGGGGGTGAGCAGGACGTCATACAAAGTGTGCAGGACCCCAGTGGGAGTGTGCAGGATGTCATAGAAGGTGTGCAGGACCCCAGTGGGGGTGTGCAGGACGTCATAGAAAGTGTGCAGGACCCCAGTGGGGGTGTGCAGGACGTCATAGAAAGTGTGCAGGACCCCAGTGGGAGTGTGCAGGACCCCATTGGAGGTATGCAGGACGTCACAGAAAGTGTGCAGGACCCCAATGCGGGTGTGCTGGATGTTATAGAAAGTGTGCAGGACCTCAGTTTGATTGCGCAGGACGTCATACAAAGTGTGCAGGACCCCAGTGGGAGTGTGCAGGACGTCATAGAAAGTGTGCAGGACCCCAGTTAGAGTGTGCAGGACCTCAGTGGGGGTGTGTAGGATGTCATAGAAAGTGTGCAAGACCCCAATGGGGTGTGCAGGACGTCATAGAAAGTGTGCAGGACCCCAGTGGGGGTGTGCAGGACGTCATAGAAAGTGTGCAGGACCCCAGTGGGAGTGTGCAGGACCCCATTGGGGGTGTGCAGGATGTCAAAGAAAGTGTGCAAGACCCCAGTGGGGTGTGCAGGACGTCATAAAAAATGGTGCAGGACCCCAGTGGGAGTGTGCAGGACCCCAGTGGGGGTGTGCAGGACGTCATAGAAAGTGTGCAGGACCCCAGTGGGGGTGTGCAGGACGTCATAGAAAGTGTGCAGGACCCCAGTGGGGGTGTGTAGGATGTCATAGAAAGTAAGCAAGACCCCAGTGGGGGTGTGCAGGACGTCATAGAAAGTGTGCAGCACCCCAGTGGGAGTGTGCAGGACGCCATTAAGGGTGTGCAGGATGTCAAAGAAAGTGTGCAGGACTCCAGTGGGGGTGTGCAGGATGTCATAGAAAGTGTGCAGCACCCCAATGGGGTGTGCAGGACGTCATAGAAAGTGAGCAGGACCCCGGTGGGGGTGTGCAGGACGTCATAGAAAGTGTGCAGGACCCCAGTGGGGTGTGCAGGACGTCATAAAAAGTGTGCAGGACCCCAGTGGGAGTGGGCAGGACCCCATTGGGGGTGTCCAGGACGTCATAGAAATTGTGCAGGTCCTTATTGGGGGCCTGCAGCACGTCATAGAAAGTGTGCAGGACCCCAGTGGGGGTGTGCAGGATGTCATACGAAGTGTGCAGGACCCCAGTGGGAGTGGGCAGGACGTCATAAAAGTGTGCAGGACCCCAGTGGGGGTGAGCAGGACGTCATAGAAAGTGTGCAAGACCTCATTGTGAGTGTGCACGACGTCATAAAGTGTGCAGGACCCCAGTGGGGTGTGCAGAACGTCATAGAAAGTGTGCAGGACCTCAGTGGGGGCGAGCAGGACGTCATAAAAAGTGTTCAGGACCCCCAGAGGGGGTGAGCAGGACGTCATACAAGGTGTGCAGGACCCCAGTGGGGTGAGCAGGACGTCATAGAAAGTGTGCAGGACCTTATTGGGGGTCTGCAGCACGTCATAGAAAGTGTGCAGCACCCCAGTGGGAATGTCAAGGACCCTACTGAGGGTGTGCAGGACGTCATAGAAAGTGTTCAGGACCCCAGTGGGGGTGTGCTGGACGTTATAGAAAGTGGGCAAGACCTCAGTTTGAGTGCGCAGGACGTCATACAAAGTGTGCAGGACCCTAGTGGGAGTAAGCAGGACGTCATAGAAAGTGTGCAGGACCCCAGTGGGAGTGTGCAGGACCCCATTGCGGGTGTGCAGGAGTCATAGAAAGTGTGCAGCACCCCATTGGGAGTGTGCAGGATGTCACAGAAAGTGTGCAGTACCCAGTGGGTGTGTGCAGGACGTCATAGAAAGTGTGCAGGACCATAGTGGGGGTGTGCAGGACCCCATTGGAGGTGTGCAGGATGTCATAGAAAGTGTGCAGGACCTCAGTTTGGGTGCGCAGGACGTCATGCAAAGTGTGCAGGACCCCAGGGGGAGTGTGGAGGACCCCATTGGGGTGTGCAGGACGTTCATAGAAAGTGTGCAGGACCTCAGTGTGTGCGCAGGACGTCATAGAAAGTGTGCAGGACCCCAGTGGGGTGTGCAGGATGTCAAAGAAAGTGTGCATGATCCCATTGGGGGTGTGCAGGATGTCACAGAAAGTGTGCAGGACCCCAGTGGGAGTGTGCAGGATCCCATTGGGGGTGTGCAGGATGTCATAGAAAGTGTGCAGGACCCCAGTGGGGGTGTGCAGGACGTCATAGGAAGTGTGCAGGACCCCAGTGGGGGTGTGCAGGACGTCATAGGAAGTGTGCAGGACCCCAGTGGGGGTGTGCAGGACGTCATAGAAAGTGTGCAGGACCCCAGTGGGGGTGTGCAGGACGTCATAGAAAGTGTGCAGCACCTCAGTGGGAGTGTGCAGGATCCCATTGGGGGTGTGCAGGATGTCATAGAAAGTGTGCAGGACCCCAGTGGGGGTGTGCAGGACGTCATAGAAAGTGTGCAGGACCTTATTGGGGGTCTGCAGCACGTCATAGAAAGTGTGCAGCACCCCATTGGGAATGTCAAGGACCCTACTGAGGGTGCGCAGGACGTCACAGAAAGTGTGCAGGACCCCAATGCGGGTGTGCTGGACGTTATAGAAAGTGCGCAAGACCTCAGTTTGAGTGCGCAGGACGTCATACGAAGTGTGCAGGACCCCAGTGGGAGTAAGCAGGACGTCATAGAAAGTGTGCAGGACCCCAGTGGGAGTGTGCAGGACCCCATTGGGGGTGTGTAGGATGTCATAGAAAGTAAGCAAGACCCCAGTGGGGGTGTGCAGGACGTCATAGAAAGTGTGCAGGACCCCAGTGGGGGTGTGCAGGACGTCATAGAAAGTGTGCAGCACCTCAGTGGGAGTGTGCAGGATCCCATTGGGGGTGTGCAGGATGTCATAGAAAGTGTGCAGGACCCCAGTGGGGGTGTGCAGGACGTCATAGAAAGTGTGCAGGACCCCAGTGGGGGTGTGCAGGACGTCATAGAAAGTGTGCAGGACCCCAGTGGGAGTGTGCAGGACCCCATTGGGGGTGTGCAGGATGTCATAGAAAGTGTGCAGGACCCCAGTGGGGGTGTGCAGGACGTCATAGAAAGTGTGCAGCACCTTAGTGGGAGTGTGCAGGATCCCATTGGGGGTGTGCAGGATGTCATAGAAGGTGTGCAGGACTCCAGTGGGGGTGTGCAGGACGTCATAGAAAGTGTGCAGCACCCCAATGGGGTGTGCAGGACGTCATAGAAAGTGAGCAGGACCCCGGTGGGGGTGTGCAGGACCCTACTGGGGGTGTGCAGGATGTCATAGAAAGTGTGCAGGACCCCAGTGGGTGTGCAGGACGTCATAGAAAGTGTGCAGGACCCCAGTGGGGGTGTGCAGGACGTCATAGAAAGTGTGCAGGACCCCAGTGGGGTGTGCAGGATGTCAAAGAAAGTGTGCAAGACCCCAATGGGTGTGCAGGACGTCATAGAAAGTGTGCAGCACCCCAGTGGGAGTGTGCAGGACGCCATTAAGGGTGTGCAGGATGTCAAAGAAAGTGTGCAGGACTCCAGTGGGGGTGTGCAGGACGCCATAGAAAGTGTGCAGCACCCCAATGCGGGTGTGCAGGACGTCGTAAAAAAGAGCGCAGGACTCCAGTGGGAGTGAGCAGGACGTCATAGAAAGTGTGCAGGACCCCAGTGGGAGTGTACAGGACGTCATAGAAAGTGTGCAGGACCTCAGTTTGAGTGCTTAGGACGTCATAGAAAGTGTGCAGGACCACAGTGGGGGTGTGCAGCACGTCACGGAAAGTGTGCAGGACCCCAGTGGGGGTGTGCAGGACGTCACAGAAAGTGCAGGACCCCAGTGGGGGTGTGCAGGACGTCATAGAAAGTGTGCAGGACCCCAGTGCGAGTGTGCAGGACCCCATTGGAGGTGTGCAGGATGTCATAGAAAGTGTGCGGACCCCAGTGGGGGTGTGCAGGACGTCATAGAAAGTGTGCAGGACCCCAGTGGGGGTGTGCAGGACGTCATAGAAAGTGTGCAGGACCCCAGTGGGAGTGTGCAGGACCCCATTGGGGGTGTGCAGGATGTCAAAGAAAGTGTGCAAGACCCCAATGGGGTGTGCAGGACGTCATAGAAAGTGTGCAGGACCCCAGTGGGGGTGTGCAGGACGTCAAAGAAAGTGTGCAGGACCCCAGTGGGAGTGTGCAGGACCCCATTGGGGGTGTGCAGGATGTCAAAGAAAGTGTGCAGGACTCCAGTGGGGGTGTGCAGGACGTCATAGAAAGTGTGCAGCACCCCAATGCGGGTGTGCTGGACGTTATAGAAAGTGTGCAGGACCTCAGTGGGGGTGTGCAGGACGCCATTAAGGGTGTGCAGGATGTCAAAGAAAGTGTGCAAGACCCCAATGGGGTGTGCAGGATGTCAAAGAAAGTGTGCAAGACCCCAATGGGTGTGCAGGACGTCATAGAAAGTGTGCAGGACCCCAGTTAGAGTGTGCAGGACCTCAGTGAAGGTGTGCAGAACGTACATAGAAAGTGTGCAGGACCCCAGTGGGGGTGTGCAGGACGTCATAGAAAGTGTGCAGCATCCCAGTGGGAGTGTGCAGGATCCCATTGGGGGTGTGCATTACGTCAGGGGTGTGCATTACGTCATAGAAAGTGTGCAGGACCTTGTTGGGGTCTGCAGCACGTCATAGACAGTGTGCAGCACCCCAGTGGGAATGTCAAGGACCCTACTGGGGGTGCGCAGGACCTCACAGAAAGTGTGCAGGACCCCAATGCGGGTGTGCTGGACGTTATAGAAAGTGTGCAGGACCTCAGTTTGAGTGCGCAGGACGTCATACGAAGTGTGCAGGACCCCAGTGGGAGTAAGCAGGACGTCATAGAAAGTGTGCAGGACCCCAGTGGGAGTGTGCCGGACCCCATTGGGAGTGTGTAGGACCTCATACAAAGTGTGCAGGACCCCAGTGGGAGTAAGCAGGACGTCATAGAAAGTGTGCAGGACCTCAGTGGGGGTGTGCAGGACGTCATAGAAAGTGTGCAGCACCCCAGTGGGAGTGTGCAGGATCCCATTGGGGGTGTGCATGATGTCATAGAAAGTGTGCAGGACCCCAGTGGGGGTGTGCAGGACGTCATAGGAAGTGTGCAGGACCCCAGTGGGGGTGTGCAGGACGCCATAGAAAGTGTGCAGGACCCCAGTGCGAGTGTGCAGGACCCCAGTGGGGGTGTGCAGGACGTCATAGAAAGTGTGCAGGACCCCAGTGGGGGTGTGCAGGACGTCATAGAAAGTGTGCAGCACCTCAGTGGGAGTGTGCAGGATCCCATTGGGGGTGTGCAGGATGTCATAGAAAGTGTGCAGGACCCCAGTGGGGTGTGCAGGACGTCATAGAAAGTGTGCAGGACCCCAGTGAAGGTGTGCAGAACATCAGAGAAAGTGTGCAGGACCCCAGTGGGAGTGTGCAGGACCCCAGTGTAGGTGTGCAGAACGTCAGAGAAAGTGTGCAGGACCCCAGTGGGAGTGTGCAGGATCCCATTGGGGGTGTGCAGGATGTCATAGAAAGTGTGCAGGACCCCAGTGGGGGTGTGCAGGACGTCATAGGAAGTGTGCAGGACCCCAGTGGGGGTGTGCAGGACGTCATAGAAAGTGTGCAGGACCCCAGTGGGGGTGTGCAGGACGTCATAGAAAGTGTGCAGGACCCCAGTGGGGGTGTGCAGGACGTCATAGAAAGTGTGCAGGACCCCAGTGGGAGTGTGCAGGACCCCATTGGAGGTGTGCAGGATGTCATAGAAAGTGTGCGGACCCCAGTGGGGGTGTGCAGGACGTCATAGAAAGTGTGCAGGACCCCAGTGGGGGTGTGCAGGACGTCATAGAAAGTGTGCAGGACCCCAGTGGGAGTGTGCAGGACCCCATTGGAGGTGTGCAGGATGTCATAGAAAGTGTGCAGGACCCCAGTGGGGGTGTGCAGGACGTCATGCAAAGTGTGCAGGACCCCAGTGGGAGTGTGCAGGACCCCATTGGGGGTGTGTAGGATGTCATAGAAAGTAAGCAAGACCCCAGTGGGGGTGTGCAGGACGTCATAGAAAGTGTGCAGGACGCCATTAAGGGTGTGCAGGATGTCAAAGAAAGTGTGCAGGACTCCAGTGGGGGTGTGCAGGATGTCATAGAAAGTGTGCAGCACCCCAGTGGGGTGTGCAGGACGTCATAGAAAGTGAGCAGGACCCCGGTGGGGGGGGGGAGGACGTCATAAAAAGTGTGCAGGACCCCAGTGGGAGTGTGCAGGACCCCATTGGGGTGTGCAGGATGTCAAAGAAAGTGTGCAAGACCCCAGTGGGGGTGTGCAGGACGTCATAGAAAGTGTGCAGGACCCCAGTGGGGGTGTGCAGGACCCCAGTTAGAGTGTGCAGGACCTCAGTGGGGGTGTGCAGGACGTCATAGAAAGTGTGCAGGACCCCAGTGGGGGTGTGCAGGACGTCATATAAAGTGTGCAGCACCTCAGTGGGAGTGTGCAGGATCCCATTGGGGGTGTGCAGGATGTCACAGAAAGTGTGCAGGACCCCAGTGGGAGTGTGCAGGATCCCATTGGGGGTGTGCAGGATGTCATAGAAAGTGTGCAGGACCCCAGTGGGGGTGTGCAGGACGTCATAGAAAGTGTGCAGGACCCCAGTGGGGGTGTGCAGGACGTCATAGAAAGTGTGCAGGACCCCAATGGGAGTGTGCAGGACCCCATTGGAGGTGTGCAGGATGTCATAGAAAGTGTGCAGGACCTCAGTTTGAGTGCGCAGGACGTCATGCAAAGTGTGCAGGACCCCAGTGGGAGTGTGCAGGACGTCATAGAAAGTGTGCAGGACCCCAGTGGGGTGTGCAGGACGTCATAGAAAGTGTGCAGGACCCCAGTGGGAGTGTGCAGGATCCCATTGGGGGTGTGCAGGATGTCATAGAAAGTGTGCAGGACCCCAGTGGGGTGAGCAGGATGTCAAAGAAAGTGTGCAGGACTCCAGTGGGGGTGTGCAGGATGTCATAGAAAGTGTGCAGCACCCCAATGGGGTGTGCAGGACGTCATAGAAAGTGAGCAGGACCCCGGTGGGGGTGTGCAGGACGTCATAGAAAGTGTGCAGCACCCCAGTGGGAGTGTGCAGGACCCCATTGGGGGTGTGCAGGATGTCATAGAAAGTGTGCAGGACCCCAGTGGGTGTGCAGGACGTCATAGAAAGTGTGCAGGACCCCAGTGGGGTGTGCAGGACGTCATAGAAAGTGTGCAGGACCCCAGTTTGAGTGTGCAGGACGTCATACAAAGTGTGCAGGACCCCAGTGGGGGTGTGCAGGACGTCATAGAAAGTGTGCAGGACCCCAGTGGGGGTGTGCAGGACGTCATAGAAAGTGTGCAGGACCCCAGTGGGGGTGTGCAGGACGTCATAGGAAGTGTGCAGGACCCCAGTGGGGGTGTGCAGGACGTCATAGAAAGTGTGCAGGACCCCAGTGGGGGTGTGCAGGACGTCATAGAAAGTGTGCAGCACCCCAATGGGGTGTGCAGGACGTCATAGAAAGTGTGCAGCACCTTAGTGGGAGTGTGCAGGATCCCATTGGGGGTGTGCAGGATGTCATAAAAGGTGTGCAGGACTCCAGTGGGGGTGTGCAGGACGTCATAGAAAGTGTGCAGCACCCCAATGGGGTGTGCAGGACGTCATAGAAAGTGTGCAGGACCCTGTGGGGGTGTGCAGGACGTCCTAGAAAGTGTGCAGGACCTCAGTGGGGGTGTGCAGAACGTACATAGAAAGTGTGCAGGACTCCAGTGGGGGTGTGCAGGACGTCATAGAAAGCGTGCAGCACCCCAATGGGGTGTGCAGGACGTCATAGAAAGTGAGCAGGACCCCGGTGGGGGTGTGCAGGACGTCATAGAAAGTGTGCAGCACCCCAGTGGGAGTGTGCAGGACCCCATTGGGGGTGTGCAGGATGTCATAGAAAGTGTGCAGGACCCCAGTGGGGTGTGCAGGACGTCATAGAAAGTGTGCAGGACCCCAGTGGGGTGTGCAGGACGTCATAGAAAGTGTGCAGGACCCCAGTTTGGGTGTGCAGGATGTCAAAGAAAGTGTGCAAGACCCCAATGGGTGTGCAGGACGTCATAGAAAGTGTGCAGCACCCCAGTGGGAGTGTGCAGGACGCCATTAAGGGTGTGCAGGATGTCAAAGAAAGTGTGCAGGACTCCAGTGGGGGTGTGCAGGACGTCATAGAAAGTGTGCAGCACCCCAATGCGGGTGTGCTGGACGTTATAGAAAGTGTGCAGGACCCCAGTGGGGGTGTGCAGGACGTCATAGAAAGTGTGCAGGACCCCAGTGGGGGTGTGCAGGACGTCATAGAAAGTGTGCAGGACCTCAGTTTGAGTGCGCAGGACGTCATAAAAAGTGTGCAGGACCCCAGTGGGAGTGTGCAGGACCCCATTGGGGTGTGCAGGATGTCATAGAAAGTGTGCAGGACCCCAGTGGGGGTGTGCAGGACGTCATAGAAAGTGTGCAGGACCCCAGTGGGGGTGTGCAGGACGTCATAGAAAGTGTGCAGCACCTCAGTGGGAGTGTGCAGGATCCCATTGGGGGTGTGCAGGATGTCATAGAAAGTGTGCAGGACCCCAGTGGGAGTGTGCAGGATGTCATAGAAAGTGTGCAGGACCCCAGTGGGGGTGTGCAGGACGTCATAAAAAAGGATGCAGCACCCCAGTGGGAGTGTCCAGGACCCTACTGGGGGTGTGCAGGATGTCACAGAAAGTGTGCAGGACCCCAGTGGGGGTGTGCAGGACGTCAAAGAATGCGAGCAGGACCCCAGTGGGGGTGTGCAGGACGTCATAGAAAGTGTGCAGGACCCCAGTGGGGGTGTGCAGGACGTCATAGAAAGTGTGCAGGACCCCAGTGGGGTGTGCAGGACGTCAGGATGTCAAAGAAAGTGTGCAGGACTCCAGTGGGGGTGTGCAGGATGTCATAGAAAGTGTGCAGCACCCCAATGGGGTGTGCAGGACGTCATAGAAAGTGTGCAGGACCCCAGTGGGGTGTACAGGACGTCATAGAAAGTGTGCAGCACCTTAGTGGGAGTGTGCAGGATCCCATTGGGGGTGTGCAGGATGTCATAGAAAGTGTGCAGGACCCCAGTGGGGGTGTGCAGGACGTCATAGAAAGTGTGCAGGACCCCAGTGGGGGTGTGCAGGACGTCATAGAAAGTGTGCAGGACCCCAATGGGTGTGCAGGACGTCATAGAAAGTGTGCAGGACCCCAGTGGGGGTGTGCAGGACGTCATAGAAAGTGTGCAGGACCCCAGTGGGGGTGTGCAGGACGTCATAGAAAGTGTGCAGGACCCCAGTGGGAGTGTGCAGGACCCCATTGGGGGTGTGCAGGACGTCATAGAAAGTGTGCAGGACCCCAGTGGGGGTGTGCAGGACGTCATAGAAAGTGTGCAGGACCCCAGTGGGAGTGTGCAGGACCCCATTGGAGGTGTGCAGGATGTCATAGAAAGTGTGCAGGACCCCAGTGGGGGTGTGCAGGACGTTATAGAAAGTGTGCAGGACCCCAGTGGGGGTGTGCAGGACGTCATAGAAAGTGTGCAGGACCCCAGTGGGAGTGTGCAGGACCCCATTGGAGGTGTGCAGGATGTCATAGAAAGTGTGCAGGACCCCAGTGGGGGTGTGCAGGACGTCAAAGAAAGTGTGCAAGACCCCAATGGGGGTGCAGGACGTCATAGAAAGTGTGCAGCACCCCGGTGGGAGTGTGCAGGACGCCATTAAGGGTGTTCAGGATGTCAAAGAAAGTGTGCAGGACTCCAGTGGGGGTGTGCAGGACGTCATAGAAAGTGTGCAGCACCCCAATGGGGTGTGCAGGACGTCATAGAAAGTGAGCAGGACCTCAGTTTGATTGTGCAGGACGTCATAGAAAGTGTGCAGCACCCCAGTGGGGGTGTGCAGGACCCCAGTTAGAGTGTGCAGGACCTCAGTGGAGGTGTGTAGGATGTCATAGAAAGTGTGCAAGACCCCAATGGGGTGTCCAGGACGTCATAGAAAGTGTGCAGGACCCCAGTGGGGGTATGCAGGACGTCATAGAAAGTGTGCAGGACCCCAGTGGGAGTGTGCAGGACGTCATAGAAAGTGAGCAGGACCCCAGTGGGGGTGTGCAGGACGTCATAGAAAGTGTGCAGGACCCCAGTGGGAGTGTGCAGGACCCCATTGGGGGTGTGCAGGACGTCATAAAAAAGGGTGAAGCACCCCAGCGGCAGTGTGCAGGACCCTATTGGGGGTGTGCAGGATGTCACAGAAAGTGTGCAGGACCCCAGTGGGAGTGTGCAGGACGTCATAGAAAGTGTGCAGGACCCCAATGCGGGTGTGCTGGACGTTATAGAAAGTGTGCAGGACCTCAGTGGGGGGTGTGCAGGACGTCATAGAAAGTGTGCAGGACCCCAGTGAGGGTGTGCAGGACGTCATAGAAAGTGTGCAGGACCCCAGTGGGAGTGTGCAGGACCCCATTGCGGGTGTGCAGGAGTCATAGAAAGTGAGCAGGGCCCCAGTGGGGGTGTGCAGGACGTCATAGAAAGTGTGCAGGGCCCCAGTGGGTGTGTGCAGGACGTCATAGAAAGTGTGCAGGACCCCAGTGGGAGTGTGCAGGACCCCATTGGGGGTGTGCAGGATGTCATAGAAAGTGTGCAGGACCCCAGTGGGGTATGCAGGACGTCATAGAAAGTGTGCAGGACCCCAGTGGAGGTGTGCAGGATGTCATAGAAAGTGTGCAAGACCCCAATGGGTGTCCAGGACGTCATACAAAGTGTGCAGGACCCCAGTGGGAGTGTGCAGGACGTCATAGAAAGTTTGCAGACCCCAATGGGGTGTGCAGGACGTCATAGAAAGTGTGCAGGAACCCAGTGGGGGTGTGCAGGACGTCATAGAAAGTGTGCAGGACCCCAGTGGGGGTGTGCAGGACGTCATATAAAGTGTGCAGGACCCCAGTGGGGGTGTGCAGGACGTCATAGAAAGTGTGCAGGACCCCAGTGGGAGTGTGCAGGACCCCATTGGGGGTGTGCAGGATGTCAAAGAAAGTGTGCAAGACCCCAATGGGTGTGCAGGACGTCATAGAAAGTGTGCAGCACCCCAGTGGGAGTGTGCAGGACGCCATTAAGGGTGTGCAGGATGTCAAAGAAAGTGTGCAGGACTCCAGTGGGGGTGTGCAGGATGTCATAGAAAGTGTGCAGCACCCCAATGGGGTGTGCAGGACGTCATAGAAAGTGAGCAGGACCCCGGTGGGGGTGTGCAGGACGTCATAGAAAGGGTGCAGGACCCCAGTGGGGGTGAGCAGGACGTCATAGAAAGTGTGCAGGACCTCATTGTGAGTGTGCACGACGTCATAGAAAGTGCGCAGGACCCCAGTGGGAGTGTGCAGGATGTCATAGGAAGGGTGCAGGACCCCAGTGGGGGTGAGCAGGATCCCATTGGGGGTGTGCAGGATGTCATAGAAAGTGTGCAGGACCCCAGTGGGGTGTGCAGGACGTCATAGAAAGTGTGCAGGACCCCAGTGGGGTGTGCAGGACGTCATAGAAAGTGTGCAGCACCCCAGTGGGAGTGTGCAGGACCCTACTGAGGGTGCGCAGGACGTCACAGAAAGTGTGCAGGACCCCAATGCGGGTGTGCTGGACGTTATAGAATGTGGGCAGGACCTCAGTTTGAGTGCGCAGGACGTCATAGAAAGTGTGCAGGACCTCAGTATGAGTGCGCAGGACGTCATACAAAGTGTGCAGGACCCCAGTGGGAGTGTGCAGGACCCCATTGGGGGTGTGCAGGACGTCATAGAAAGTGTGCAGGACCCCAGTGGGGGTGTGCAGGACGTCATAGAAAGTGTGCAGCACCCCAGTGGGAGTGTGCAGGATCCCATTGGGGGTGTGCAGGATGTCATAGAAAGTGTGCAGGACCCCAGTGGGGGTGTGCAGGACGTCATAGAAAGTGTGCAGGACCCCAGTGGGAGTGTGCAGGACCCCATTGGGGGTGTGCAGGATGTCATAGAAAGTGTGCAGGACCCCAGTGGGGGTGTGCAGGACGTCATAGAAAGTGTGCAGGACCCCAGTGGGGGTGTGCAGGATGTCATAGAAAGTGTGCAGGACCCCAGTTTGGGTGTCCAGGACGTCATAGAAAGTGTGCAGGACCCCAGTGGGGTGTGCAGGACGTCATAGAAAGTGTGCAGGACCCCAGTGGGGTGTGCAGGACGTCATAGAAAGTGTGCAGCACCCCAGTGGGAATGTGCAGGACCCTATTGGGGGTGTGCAGGATGTCACAGAAAGTGTGCAGGACCCCAGTGGGGGGTGTGCAGGACGTCATAGAAAGTGTGTAGGACCTCAGTTTGAGTGCATAGGACGTCATAGAAAGTGTGCAGGACCCCAGTGGGGGTGTGCAGGACGTCATAGAAAGTGCGCAGGATCCCAGTGGGGTGTGCACGACGTCATAAAAAAAGGGCGCAGGACCCCAGTGGGAGTGTGCAGGACCCCATTGGGGGCGTGCAGCCCGTCAAAGAAAGTGTGCAGGACCCCAGTGCGGGTGTGCAGGACGTCATACAAAGTGTGCAGGACCCCAGTGGGAGTGTGCAGGACCCCATTGGGGGTGTGTAGGATGTCATAGAAAGTGTGCAGGACCCCAGTGGGGGTGTGCAGGACGTCATAGAAAGTGTGCAGGACCCCAGTGGGGGTGTGCAGGACGTCATAGAAAGTGTGCAGGACCCCAGTGGGAGTGTGCAGGACCCCATTGGAGGTGTGCAGGATGTCATAGAAAGTGTGCGGACCCCAGTGGGGGTGTGCAGGACGTCATAGAAAGTGTGCAGGACCCCAGTGGGGGTGTGCAGGACGTCATAGAAAGTGTGCAGCACCCCAGTGGGAGTGTGCAGGACTCCATTGGAGGTGTGCAGGATGTCACAGAAAGTGTGCAGGACCCCAGTGGGAGTGTGCAGGACGTCATAGAAAGTGTGCAGGACCCCAATGCGGGTGTGCTGGATGTTATAGAAAGTGTGCAGGACCTCAGTTTGATTGCGCAGGACGTCATACAAAGTGTGCAGGACCCCAGTGGGGGTGTGCAGGACGTCATAGAAAGTGTGCAGGACCCCAGTGGGAGTGTGCAGGACCCCAGTGGGGGTGTGCAGGACGTCATAGAAAGTGTGCAGGACCCCAGTGGGGGTGTGCAGGACGTCATATAAAGTGTGCAGCACCTCAGTGGGAGTGTGCATGATCCCATTGGGGGTGTGCAGGATGTCACAGAAAGTGTGCAGGACCCCAGTGGGGGTGTGCAGGACGTCAAAGAAAGTGTGCAGGACCCCAGTGGGAGTGTGCAGGACCCCAGTGGGAGTGTGCAGGACCCCATTGGGGGTGTGCAGGATGTCAAAGAAAGTGTGCAAGACCCCAATGGGTGTGCAGGACGCCACAGAAAGTGTGCAGGACCCCAGTGGGGGTGTGCAGGACGTCATACAAAGTGTGCAGGACCCCAGTGGGAGTGTGCAGGACGTCATAGAAAGTGTGCAGGACCTCAGTGGGGGTGTGCAGAACGTACATAGAAAGTGTGCAGGACCCCAGTGGGGGTGTGCAGGACGTCATAGAAAGTGTGCAGTACCCCAGTGTGAGTGTGCAGGACCCCATTGAAGGTGTGTAGGATGTCATAGAAAGTGTGCAAGACCCCAATGGGGTGTGCAGGACGTCATAGAAAGTGTGCAGGACCCTAGTGGGGGGTGTGCAGCACGTCACAGAAAGTGTGCAGGACCTTATTGGGGGTCTGCAGCACGTCATAGAAAGAGTGCAGGACCCCAGTTAGAGTGTGCAGGACCCCAGTGGGGTTGTGCAGGACGTCATAGAAAGTGTGCAGGACCCCAGTGGGGGTGTGCAGGACGTCATAGAAAGTGTGCAGGACCCCAATGGGAGTGTGCAGGACCCCATTGGAGGTGTGCAGGACGTCAAAGAAAGTGTGCAGGACTCCAGTGGGGGTGGGCAGGACGTCATAGAAAGTGTGCAGCACCCCAATGGGGTGTGCAGGACGTTATAGAAAGTGTGCAGCATCCCAGTGGGAGTGTGCAGGACCCCATTGGGGGTGTGCAGGATGTCAAAGAAAGTGTGCAGGACCTCAGTGAAGGTGTGCAGAACGTACATAGAAAGTGTGCAGGACCCCAGTGGGGGTGTGCAGCACGTCATAGACAGTCTGCAGCACCCCAGTGGGAATGTCAAGGACCCTACTGGGGGTGCGCAGGACCTCACAGAAAGTGTGCAGGACCCCAATGCGGGTGTGCTGGACGTTATAGAAAGTGTGCAGGACCTCAGTTTGAGTGCGCAGGACGTCATACGAAGTGTGCAGGACCCCAGTGGGAGTAAGCAGGACGTCATAGAAAGTGTGCAGGACCTCAGTTTGAGTGCGCAGGACCCCATTGGGGATGTGTAGGATGTCATAGAAAGTGTGCAAGACCCCAATGGGGTGTGCAGGACGTCATAGAAAGTGTGCAGGACCCCAGTGGGGGTGTGCAGGACGTCATAGAAAGTGTGCAGCACCTCAGTGGAAGTGTGCAGGATCCCATTGGGGGTGTGCAGGATGTCATAGAAAGTGTGCAGGACCCCAGTGGGGGTGTGCAGGACGTCATAGAAAGTGTGCAGGACCCCAGTGGGGGTGTGCAGGACGTCATAGAAAGTGTGCAGGACCCCAGTGGGGGTGTGCAGGACGTCATAGAAAGTGTGCAGGACCCCAGTGGGAGTGTGCAGGACCCCATTGGAGGTGTGCAGGATGTCATAGAAAGTGTGCAGGACTCCGGTGGGGGGTGCGCAGGACGTCACAGAAAGTGTGCAGGACCCCAATGCGGGTGTGCAGGATGTCATAGAAAGTGTGCAGGACCTCAGTCTGAGCGCGCATGACGTCATAAAAAAGGGTGCAGGACCCCAGTGGGGGTCTGCAGCACGTCATGGAAAGTGTGCAGGACCCCTGTTAGAGTGTGCAGGACCCCAGTGGGGGTGTGCAGGACGTCATAGAAAGTGTGCAGGACCCCAGTGGGAGCGTGCAGGACGTCATAGAAAGTGTGCAGGACCCCAGTGGGAGTGTGCAGGACCCCATTGGAGGTGTGCAGGATGTCAAAGAAAGTGTGCAAGACCCCAATGGGTGTGCAGGACGTCATAGAAAGTGAGCAGGACCCCAGTGGGGGTGTGCAGGACGTCATAGAAAGTGTGCAGGACCCCAGTGGGAGTGTGCAGGACCCCATTGGGGTGTGCAGGACGTCATAAAAAAGTGTGAAGCACCCCAGCGGCAGTGTGCAGGACCCTATTGGGGGTGTGCAGGATGTCACAGAAAGTGTGCAGGACCCCAGTGGGAGTGTGCAGGACGTCATAGAAAGTGTGCAGGACCCCAGTGGGGGTGTGCAGGACGTCATAGAAAGTGTGCAGGACCCCAGTGGGGGTGTGCAGGACGTCATAGAAAGTGTGCAGCACCCCAGTGTGAGTGTGCAGGACCCCATTGAAGGTGTGTAGGATGTCATAGAAAGTGTGCAAGACCCCAATGGGGTGTGCAGGACGTCATAGAAAGTGTGCAGGACCCCAGTGGGGGTGTGCAGAACGTCATAGAAAGTGTGCAGGACCCCAGATGGGGTGTGCAGGACGTCATAGAAAGTGTGCAGGACCCCAGTTAGAGTGTGCAGGACCTCAGTTGGGGTGTGCAGGACGTCATAGAAAGTGTGCAGGACCCCAGTGGGGGTGTGCAGGACGTCATAGATAGTGTGCAGCACCTCAGTGGAAGTGTGCAGGATCCCATTGGGGATGTGCAGGATGTCATAGAAAGTGTGCAGGACCCCAGTGGGGGTGTGCAGGATGTCATAGAAAGTGTGCAGGACCCCAGTGGGTGTGTGCAGGACGTCACAGAAAGTGTGCAGCACCCCAGTGGGAGTGTCAAGGACCCTGATGGGGGTGTGCAGGATGTCACAGAAAGTGTGCAGGATCCCATTGGGGGTGTGCATTACGTCATAGAAAGTGTGCAAGACCTTATTGGGGTCTGCAGCACGTCATAGACAGTCTGCAGCACCCCAGTGGGAATGTCAAGGACCCTACTGGGGGTGCGCAGGACCTCACAGAAAGTGTGCAGGACCCCAATGCGGGTGTGCTGGACGTTATAGAAAGTGTGCAGGACCTCAGTTTGAGTGCGCAGGACGTCATACGAAGTGTGCAGGACCCCAGTGGGAGTAAGCAGGACGTCATAGAAAGTGTGCAGGACCCCAGTGGGAGTGTGCAGGACCCCATTGGGGGTGTGTAGGATGTCATAAAAAGTAAGCAAGACCCCAGTTGGGGTGTGCAGGACGTCATAGAAAGTGTGCAGGACCCCAGTGGGGATGTGCAGGACGTCATAGAAAGTGTGCAGCACCTCAGTGGGAGTGTGCAGGATCCCATTGGGGGTGTGCAGGGTGTCATAGAAAGTGTGCAGGACCCCAGTGGGGGTGTGCCAGACGTCATAGAAAGTGTGCAGGACCCCATTGGAGGTGTGCAGGATGTCATAGAAAGTGTGCAGGACCCCAGTGGGGGTGTGCAGGACGTCAAAGAAAGTGAGCGGGACCCCAGTGCGGGTGTGCAGGACGTCATAAAAAAGGATGCAGCACCCCAGTGGGAGTGTCCAGGACCCTACTGGGGGTGTGCAGGATGTCACAGAAAGTGTGCAGGACCCCAGTGGGGGTGTGCAGGACGTCATAGAAAGTGTGCAGCACCCCAGTGGGAGTGTGCAGGATCCCATTTGGAGTGTGCAGGATGTCATAGAAAGTGTGCAGGACCCCAGTGGGGGTGTGCAGGACGTCATAGAAAGTGTGCAGGACCCCAGTGGGAATGTCAAGGACCCTACTGGGGGTGTGCAGGATGTCAAAGAAAGTGTGCAGGACTCCAGTGGGGGTGTGCAGGACGTCATAGAAAGTGTGCAGCACCCCAATGCGGGTGTGCTGGACGTTATAGAAAGTGTGCAGGACCTCAGTTTGAGTGCGCAGGACGTCATACGAAGTGTGCAGGATCCCATTGGGGGTGTGCATTACGTCATAGAAAGTGTGCAAGACCTTATTGGGGTCTGCAGCACGTCATAGACAGTCTGCAGCACCCCAGTGGGAATGTCAAGGACCCTACTGGGGGTGCGCAGGACCTCACAGAAAGTGTGCAGGACCCCAATGCGGGTGTGCTGGACGTTATAGAAAGTGTGCAGGACCTCAGTTTGAGTGCGCAGGACGTCATACGAAGTGTGCAGGACCCCAGTGGGAGTAAGCAGGACGTCATAGAAAGTGTGCAGGACCTCAGTTTGAGTGCGCAGGACGTCATACAAAGTGTGCAGGACCCCAGTGGGAGTGTGCAGGACCCCATTGGGGGTGTGTAGGATGTCATAGAAAGTAAGCAAGACCCCAGTGGGGGTGTGCAGGACGTCATAGAAAGTGTGCAGGACCCCAGTGGGAGTGTGCAGGACCCCATTGGGGGTGTGCAGGACGTCATAGAAAGTGTGCAGGACCCCAGTGGGGGTGTGCAGGACGTCATAGAAAGTGTGCAGGACCCCAGTGGGAGTGTGCAGGACCCCATTGGAGGTGTGCAGGATGTCATAGAAAGTGTGCAGGACCCCAGTGGGGGTGTGCAGGACGTCAACGAAAGTGAGCAGAACCCCAGTGGGGGGTGTGCAGGACGTCATAAAAAAGGATGCAGCACCCCAGTGGGAGTGTCCAGGACCCTACTGGGGGTGTGCAGGATGTCACAGAAAGTGTGCAGGACTCCGGTGGGGGGTGCGCAGGACGTCACAGAAAGTGTGCAGGACCCCAATGCGGGTGTGCTGGATGTTATAGAAAGTGTGCAGGACCTCAGTTTGATTGCGCAGGACGTCATACAAAGTGTGCAGGACCCCAGTGGGAGTGTGCAGCACGTCATAGAAAGTGTGCGGGACCCCAGTTAGAGTGTGCAGGACCTCAGTTGGGGTGTGCAGAACGTACATAGAAAGTGTGCAGGACTCCAGTGGGGGTGTGCAGGACGTCATAGAAAGTGTGCAGCACCCCAGTGGGAGTGTGCAGGATCCCATTAGGGGTGTGCAGGATGTCATAGAAAGTGTGCAGGACCCCAGTGGGGGGTGTGCAGGACGTCATAGAAAGTGTGCAGGACCCCAGTGGGGGTGTGCAGGACGTCATAGAAAGTGTGCAGGACCCCAGTGGGAGTGTGCAGGACCCCATTGGGGGTGTGCAGGACGTCATAGAAAGTGTGCAGGACCCCAGTGGGAGTGTGCAGGACCCCATTGGGGGTGTGCAGGATGTCATAGAAAGTGTGCAGGACCCCAGTGGGGGTGTGCAGGACGTCATAGAAAGTGTGCAGGATCCCATTAGGGATGTGCAGGATGTCATAGAAAGTGTGCAGGACCCCAGTGGGGGGTGTGCAGGTCGTCACAGAAAGTGTGCAGGACCCTAGTGTGGGGTGTGCAGGACCTCAGTTGGGGTGTGCAGAACGTACATAGAAAGTGTGCAGGACTCCAGTGTGAGTGTGCAGGACGTACATAGAAAGTGTGCAGGACTCCAGTGTGAGTGTGCAGGGCCCCATTGAAGGTGTGTAGGATGTCATAGAAAGTGTGCAAGACCCCAATGGGGTGTGCAGGACGTCATAGAAAGTGTGCAGGACCCCAGTGGGGGTGTGCAGGACGTCATAGAAAGTGTGCAGGACCCCATTGGGGGTGTGCAGGATGTCAAAGAAAGTGTGCAAGACCCCAGTTAGAGTGTGCAGGACCTCAGTGGGGTGTGCAGGATGTCACAGAAAGTGTGCAAGACCCCAATGGGTGTGCAGGACGTCATAGAAAGTGTGAAGCACCCCAGCGGCAGTGTGCAGGACCCTATTGGGGGTGTGCAGGATGTCACAGAAAGTGTGCAGGACCCCAGTGGGAGTGTGCAGGACGTCATACAAAGTGTGCAGGACCCCAGTGGGAGTAAGCAGGACGTCATAGAAAGTGTGCAGGACCTCAGTTTGAGTGCGCAGGACGTCATAGAAAGTGTGCAGCACCCCAGTGTGAGTGTGCAGGATCCCATTGAAGGTGTGTAGGATGTCATAGAAAGTGTGCAAGACCCCAATGGGGTGTGCAGGATGTCACAGAAAGTGTGCAGGACCCTAGTGGGGGGTGTGCAGCACGTCATAGAAAGTGCGCAGGACCTTATTGGGGGTGTGCATCACGTCATAGAAAGTGTGCAGGACCCCAGTTAGAGTGTGCAGGACCTCAGTGGGAGTGTGCAGGGCATCATAGGAAATGTGCAGGACCCCAGTAAGAGTGTGCAGGACGTCATAGAAAGTGTGCAGCACCTTAGTGGGAGTGTGCAGGATCCCATTGGGGGTGTGCAGGATGTCATAGAAAGTGTGCAGGACCCCAGTGGGGGTGTGCAGGACGTCATAGAAAGTGTGCAGGACCCCAGTGGGGGTGTGCAGGACGTCATAGAAAGTGTGCAGGACCCCAGTGGGAGTGTGCAGGACCCCATTGGGGGTGTGCAGGATGTCAAAGAAAGTGTGCAAGACCCCAATGGGTGTGCAGGACGTCATAGAAAGTGAGCAGGACCCCAGTGGGGGTGTGCAGGACGTCATAAAAAAGGGTGAAGCACCCCAGTGGCAGTGTGCAGGACCCTATTGGGGGTGTGCAGGATGTCACAGAAAGTGTGCAGGATCCTAGTGAGGGGTGTGCAGGACGTCACAGAAAGTGTGCAGGACCTTATTGGGGGTCTGCAGCACGTCATAGAAAGTGTGCAGGACCCCAGTTAGAGTGTGCAGGACCTCAGTGGGGGTGTGCAGAACGTACATAGAAAATGTGCAGGACCCCAGTGGGGGTGTGCAGGACGTCATAGAAAGTGTGCAGCACCCCAGTGGGAGTGTGCAGGATCCCATTGGGGGTGTGCAGGATGTCACAGAAAGTGTGCAGGACCCCAGTGGGTGTGTGCAGGACGTCATAGAAAGTGTGCAGGACCCCAGTGGGGGTGTGCAGGACGTCATAGAAAGTGTGCAGCACCCCAGTGGGAATGTCAAGGACCCTACTGGGGGTGTGCAGGATGTCACAGAAAGTGTGCAGGACTCCGAAAAGGGGGTGCGCAGGACGTCGCAGAAAGTGTGCAGGACCCCAATGGGGGTGTGCTGGACGTTATAGAAAGTGTGCAGGACCTCAGTTTGAGTGCGCAGGACGTCATACAAAGTGTGCAGGACCCCAGTGGGAGTAAGCAGGACGTCATAGAAAGTGTGCAGCACCCCAGTGGGAGTGTGCAGGACGTCATTGAAGATGTGTAGGATGTCATAGAAAGTGTGCAAGACCCCAATGGGGTGTGCAGGATGTCACAGAAAGTGTGCAGGACCCCATTGGAGGTGTGCAGGATGTCATAGAAAGTGTGCAGGACTCCGGTGGGGGTGCGCAGGACGTCACAGAAAGTGTGCAGGACCCCAGTTAGAGTGTGCAGGACCTCAGTTGGGGTGTGCAGAACGTACATAGAAAGTGTGCAGGACCCCAGTGGGGGTGTGCAGGACGTCATAGAAAGTGTGCAGCACCCCAGTGGGAGTGTGCAGGATCCCATTGGGGGTGTGCAGGATGTCATAGAAAGTGTGCAGGACCCCAGTGGGGGTGTGCAGGACGTCATAGAAAGTGTGCAGGACCCCAGTGGGGGTGTGCAGGACGTCATAGAAAGTGTGCAGGACCCCAGTGGGGGTGTGCAGGACGTCATAGAAAGTGTGCAGGACCCCAGTGGGAGTGTGCAGGACCCCATTGGGGGTGTGTAGGATGTCATAGAAAGTGTGCAAGACCCCAATGGGGTGTCCAGGACGTCATAGAAAGTGTGCAGGACCCCAGTGGGGGTGTGCAGGACGTCATAGAAAGTGTGCAGGACCCCAGTGGGAGTGTGCAGGACCCCATTGGAGGTGTGCAGGATGTCATAGAAAGTGTGCAGGACCCCAGTGGGGGTGTGCAGGACGTCAAAGAAAGTGTGCAAGACCCCAATGGGTGTGCAGGACGTCATAGAAAGTGTGCAGCACCCCAGTGGGGGTGTGCAGGACCCTACTGGGGGTGTGCAGGATGTCACAGAAAGTGTGCAGGACTCCGGTGGGGTGTGCAGGACGTCACAGAAAGTGTGCAGGACCCCAGTGCGGGTGTGCAGGATGTTATAGAAAGTGTGCAGGACCTCAGTTTGATTGCGCAGGACGTCATACAAAGTGTGCAGGACCCCAGTGGGGGTGTGCAGGACGTCATAGAAAGTGTGCAGCACCCCAGTGGGAGTGTCCAGGACCCTATTGGGGGTGTGCAGAATGTCATAGAAAGTGTGCAGGACCCCAGTGGGGGTGTGCAGGACGTCATAGAAAGTGTGCAGGACCCCAGTGGGAGAGCGCAGGACCCCATTGGGGTGTGCAGGATGTCATAGAAAGTATTCAGGACCCCAGTGGGGTGTGCAGGACGTCATAGAAAGTGAGCAGAATCCCAGTGGGGATGTGCAGGACGTCATAGAAAGTGTGCAGCACCTCAGTGGGAGTGTGCAGGATCCCATTGGGGGTGTGCAGGATGTCATAGAAAGTGTGCAGCACCTCAGTGGGAGTGTGCAGGATCCCATTGGGGGTGTGCAGGATGTCATAGAAAGTGTGCAGGACCCCAGTGGGGGTGTGCAGGATGTCATAGAAAGTGTGCAGGACCCCAGTGGGAGTGTGCAGGACGTACATAGAAAGTGTGCAGGACCCCAGTGGGTGTGTGCAGGACGTCATAGAAAGTGTGAAGCTCGCCAGTGGGGGTGTGCAGGATCCCATTGGGGGTGTGCAGGATGTCATAGAAAGTGTGCAGGACCCCAGTGGGAGTGTGCAGGATGTCATAGAAAGTAAGCAAGTCCCCAGTGGGGTTGTGCAGGACGTCATAGAAAGTGTGCAGGACCCCAGTGGGGGTGTGCAGGACGTCATATAAAGTGTGCAGCACTTCAGTGGGAGTGTGCATGATCCCATTGGAGGTGTGCAGGATGTCATAGAAAGTGTGCAGGACCCCAGTGGGGGTGTGCAGGACGTCATAGGAAGTGTGCAGGACCCCAGTGGGGGTGTGCAGGACCCCATTGGGGGTGTGCAGGATGTCAAAGAAAGTGTGCAGGACTCCAGGGGGGGTGCGCAGGACGTCATACGAAGTGTGCAGGACCCCAGTGGGAGTAAGCAGGACGTCATAGAAAGTGTGCAGGACCTCAGTTGGGGTGTGCAGAACGTACATAGAAAGTGTGCAGGACTCCAGTGTGAGTGTGCAGGGCCCCATTGAAGGTGTGTAGGATGTCATAGAAAGTGTGCAAGACCCCAATGGGGTGTGCAGGACGTCATAGAAAGTGTGCAGGACCCCAGTGGGGGTGTGCAGGACGTCATAGAAAGTGTGCAGGACTCCAGTGGGGGTGTGCAGGACGTCATAGAAAGTGTGCAGCACCCCAATGGGGTGTGCAGGACGTCATAGAAAGTGTGCAGGACCCCAGTGGGGGTGTGCAGGACGTCATAGAAAGTGTGCAGCACCTTAGTGGGAGTGTGCAGGATCCCATTGGGGGTGTGCAGGATGTCATAGAAGGTGTGCAGGACTCCAGTGGGGGTGTGCAGGACGTCATAGAAAGTGTGCAGCACCCCAATGGGGTGTGCAGGACGTCATAGAAAGTGAGCAGGACCCCAGAGGGAGTGTGCAGGACTCCAGTGGGGGTGTGCAGGACGTCATAGAAAGTGTGCAGCACCCCAATGGGGTGTGCAGGACGTCATAGAAAGTGAGCAGGACCCCGGTGGGGGTGTGCAGGACGTCATAAAAAAGGGTGAAGCACCCCAGTGGCAGTGTGCAGGACCCTATTGGGGGTGTGCAGGATGTCACAGAAAGTGTGCAGGATCCTAGTGAGGGGTGTGCAGGACGTCACAGAAAGTGTGCAGGACCTTATTGGGGGTCTGCAGCACGTCATAGAAAGTGTGCAGGACCCCAGTTAGAGTGTGCAGGACCTCAGTGAAGGTGTGCAGAACGTACATAGAAAGTGTGCAGGACCCCAGTGGGGGTGTGCAGGACGTCATAGAAAGTGTGCAGCATCCCAGTGGGAGTGTGCAGGATCCCATTGGGGGTGTGCAGGATGTCACAGAAAGTGTGCAGGACCCCAGTGGGTGTGTGCAGGACGTCATAGAAAGTGTGCAGGACCCCAGTGGGGGTGTGCAGGACGTCATAGAAAGTGTGCAGCACCCCAGTGGGAATGTCAAGGACCCTACTGGGGGTGTGCAGGATGTCACAGAAAGTGTGCAGGACCCTAGTGAGGGGTGTGCAGGACGTCAAAGAAAGTGAGCGGGACCCCAGTGGGGATGTGCTGGACGTTATAGAAAGTGTGCAGAACCTCAGTTTGAGTGCGCAGGACGTCATACAAAGTGTGCAGGACCCCAGTGGGAGTGTGCAGGACGTCAGAGAAAGTGTGCAGTACCCCAGTGTGAGTGTGCAGGACCCCATTGAAGGTGTGTAGGATGTCATAGAAAGTGTGCAAGACCCCAATGGGGTGTGCAGGACGTCATAGAAAGTGTGCAGGACCCCAGTGGGGGTGTGCAGGACGTCATAGAAAGTGTGCAGGACCTTATTGGGGGTCTGCAGCACGTCATAGAAAGTGTGCAGGACCCCAGTTAGAGTGTGCAGGACCTCAGTTGGGGTGTGCAGAACGTACATAGAAAGTGTGCAGGACTCCAGTGGGGGTGTGCAGGACGTCATAGAAAGTGTGCAGCACCCCAGTGGGAGTGTGCAGGATCCCATTGTGGGTGTGCATGATGTCATAGAAAGTGTGCAAGACCCCAATGGGGTGTGCAGGACGTCATAGAAAGTGTGCAGGACCCCAGTGGGGGTGTGCAGGACGTCATAGAAAGTGTGCAGGACCCCAGTGGGAGTGTGCAGGACCCCATTGGGGGTGTGCAGGATGTCAAAGAAAGTGTGCAAGACCCCAATGGGTGTGCAGGACGTCATAGAAAGTGAGCAGGACCCCAGTGGGGGTGAGCAGGACGTCATAAAAAAGGGTGAAGCACCCCAGTGGCAGTGTGCAGGACCCTATTGGGGGTGTGCAGGATCTCACAGAAAGTGTGCAGGACCTTATTGGGGGTCTGCAGCACGTCATAGAAGGTGTGCAAGACCCCAGTTAGAGTGTGCAGGACCTCAGTGGGGGTGTGCAGGACCCCAGTGGGAGTGTGCAGAACGTACATAGAAAGTGTGCAGGACCCCAGTGGGGGTGTGCAGGACGTCATAGAAAGTGTGCAGTACCCCAGTGTGAGTGTGCAGGACCCCATTGGGGGTGTGCAGGATGTCAAAGAAAGTGTGCAAGACCCCAATGGGTGTCCAGGACGTCATAGAAAGTGAGCAGGACCCTAGTGAGGGGTGTGCAGGACGTCACAGAAAGTGTGCAGGACCCCAGTTAGAGTGTGCAGGACCTCAGTGGGGGTGTGCAGAACGTACATAGAAAGTGTGCAGGACCCCAGTGGGGGTGTGCAGGACGTCATAGAAAGTGTGCAGCACCCCAGTGGGAGTGTGCAGGATCCCATTGGGGGTGTACAGGATGTCACAGAAAGTGTGCAGGACCCCAGTGGGTGTGTGCAGGACGTCATAGAAAGTGTGCAGGACCCCAGTGGGTGTGTGCAGGACGTCATAGAAAGTGTGCAGCACCCCAGTGGGAATGTCAAGGACCCTAATGGGGGTGTGCAGGATGTCACAGAAAGTGTGCAGGACTCCGAAAAGGGGGTGCGCAGGACGTCACAGAAAGTGTGCAGGACCCCAATGCGGATGTGTTGGACGTTATAGAAAGTGTGACGGACCTCAGTTTGAGTGCGCAGGACCTCATACAAAGTGTGCAGGACCCCAGTGGGAGTAAGCAGGACGTCATAGAAAGTGTGCAGCACCCCAGTGTGAGTGTGCAGGACGTCATTGAAGGTGTGTAGGATGTCATAGAAAGTGTGCAAGACCCCAATGGGGTGTGCAGGATGTCACAGAAAGTGTGCAGGACCCTAGTGGGGGGTGTGCAGCACGTCACAGAAAGTGTGCAGGACCTTATTGGGGGTCTGCAGCACGTCATAGAAAGTGTGCAGGACCCCAGTTAGAGTGTGCAGGACCTCAGTTGGGGTGTGCAGAACGTACATAGAAAGTGTGCAGGACTCCAGTGGGGGTGTGCAGGACGTCATAGAAAGTGTGCAGCACCCCAGTGGGAGTGTGCAGGATCCCATTAGGGGTGTGCAGGATGTCATAGAAAGTGTGCAGGACCCCAGTGGGGGTGTGCAGGACGTCATAGAAAGTGTGCAGGACCCCAGTGGGGGTGTGCAGGACGTCATAGAAAGTGTGCAGGACCCCAGTGGGAGTGTGCAGGACCCCATTGGGGGTGTGCAGGATGTCAAAGAAAGTGTGCAAGACCCCAATGGGTGTGCAGGACGTCATAGAAAGTGTGCAGGACCTTAGTGAGGGTGTGCAGAACGTACATAGAAAGTGTGCAGGACCCCAGTGGGTGTGTGCAGGACCCCATTAGGGGGTGTGCAGGCCGTCATAGAAAGTGTGCAGCACCCCAATGCGGGTGTGCTGGACGTTATAGAAAGTGTGCAGGACCCCAGTGGGGGTGTGCAGGACGTCATAGAAAGTGTGCAGCACCTCAGTGGGAGTGTGCAGGATCCCATTGGGGGTGTGCAGGATGTCACAGAAAGTGTGCAGGACCCCAGTGGGGGTGTGCAGGACGTCATAGAAAGTGTGCAGCACCTTAGTGGGAGTGTGCAGGATCCCATTGGGGGTGTGCAGGATGTCATAGAAAGTGTGCAGGACCCCAGTGGGGGTGTGCAGGACGTCATAGAAAGTGTGCAGGACTCCAGTGGGGGTGTGCAGGACGTCATAGAAAGCGTGCAGCACCCCAGTGGTAGTGTGCAGGACCCTTTTGGGGGTGTGCAGGATGTCACAGAAAGTGTGCAGGATCCTAGTGAGGGATGTGCAGGACGTCACAGAAAGTGTGCAGGACCTTATTGGGGGTCTGCAGCACGTCATAGAAAGTGTGCAGGACCCCAGTTAGAGTGTGCAGGACCTCAGTGAAGGTGTGCAGAACGTACATAGAAAATGTGCAGGACCCCAGTGGGGGTGTTCAGGACGTCATAGAAAGTGTGCAGGACCCCAGTGGGGGTGTGCAGGATCCCATTGGGGGTGTGCAGGATGTCATAGAAAGTGTGCAGGACCCCAGTGGGGGTGTGCAGGACGTCATAGAAAGTGTGCAGGACCCTGTGGGGGTGTGCAGGACGTCATAGAAAGTGTGCAGGACCCCAGTGGGAGTGTGCAGGACCCCATTGGAGGTGTGCAGGATGTCATAGAAAGTGTGCAGGACCCCAATGGGGTGTGCAGGACGTCATAGAAAGTGTGCAGGACCCCAGTGGGGGTGTGCAGGACGTCATAGAAAGTGTGCAGGACCCCAGTGGGAGTGTGCAGGACCCCATTGGAGGTGTGCAGGATGTCATAGAAAGTGTGCAGGACCCCAGTGGGGGTGTGCAGGACGTCATAGAAAGTGTGCAGGACCCCAGTGGGAGTGTGCAGGACGTCATAGAAAGTGTGCAGGACCTCAGTGGGGGTGTGCAGAACGTACATAGAAAGTGTGCAGGACCCCAGTGGGGGTGTGCAGGACGTCATAGAAAGTGTGCAGCACCCCAGTGTGAGTGTGCGGGACCCCATTGAAGGTGTGTAGGATGTCATAGAAAGTGTGCAAGACCCCAATGGGTGTCCAGGACGTCATAGAAAGTGAGCAGGACCCTATTGGGGGTGTGCAGGATCTCACAGAAAGTGTGCAGGACCTTATTGGGGGTCTGCAGCACGTCATAGAAGGTGTGCAAGACCCCAGTTAGAGTGTGCAGGACCTCAGTGGGGGTGTGCAGAACGTACATAGAAAGTGTGCAGGACCCCAGTGGGGGTGTGCAGGACGTCATAGAAAGTGTGCAGCACCCCAGTGGGAGTGTGCAGGATCCCATTGGGGGTGTACAGGATGTCACAGAAAGTGTGCAGGACCCCAGTGGGTGTGTGCAGGACGTCATAGAAAGTGTGCAGGACCCCAGTGGGGGTGTGCAGGACGTCATAGAAAGTGTGCAGCACCCCAGTGGGAATGTCAAGGACCCTACTGGGGGTGTGCAGGATGTCACAGAAAGTGTGCAGGACTCGGAAAGTGGGTGCTGGATGTTATAGGAAGTGTGCAGGACCTCAGTTTGATTGCGCAGGACGTCATACAAAGTGTGCAGGACCCCAGTGGGAGTGTGCAGGACGTCATAGAAAGTTTGCAGACCCCAATGGGGTGTGCAGGACGTCATAGAAAGTGTGCAGGATGTCATAGAAAGTGTGCAAGACCCCAATGGGGTGTGCAGGATGTCACAGAAAGTGTGCAGGACCCTAGTGGGGGGTGTGCAGCACGTCACAGAAAGTGTGCAGGACCTTATTGGGGGTCTGCAGCACGTCATAGAAAGTGTGCAGGACCCCAGTTAGAGTGTGCAGGACCTCAGTTGGGGTGTGCAGAACGTACATAGAAAGTGTGCAGGACTCCAGTGGGGGTGTGCAGGACGTCATAGAAAGTGTGCAGCACCCCAGTGGGAGTGTGCAGGATCCCATTAGGGGTGTGCAGGATGTCATAGAAAGTGTGCAGGACCCCAGTGGGGGGTGTGCAGGACGTCATAGAAAGTGTGCAGGACCCCAGTGGGGGTGTGCAGGACGTCATAGAAAGTGTGCAGGACCCCAGTGGGAGTGTGCAGGACCCCATTGGGGGTGTGCAGGATGTCAAAGAAAGTGTGCAAGACCCCAATGGGTGTGCAGGACGTCATAGAAAGTGAGCAGGACCCCAGTGGGGGTGTGCAGGACGTCATAGAAAGTGTGCAGGACCCCAGTGGGAGTGTGCAGGACCCCATTGGGGGTGTGCAGGACGTCATAGAAAGTGTGCAGGACCCCAGTGGGGGGTGTGCAGGACGTCATAGAAAGTGTGCAGGACCCCAGTGAGGGTGTGCAGGACGTCATAGAAAGTGTGCAGGACCCCAGTGGGAGTGTGCAGGACCTCAGTGGGGGGTGTGCAGGACGTCATAGAAAGTGTGCAGGACCCCAGTGAGGGTGTGCAGGACGTCATAGAAAGTGTGCAGGACCCCAGTGGGAGGGTGCAGGACGCCATTAAGGGTGTGCAGGATGTCAAAGAAAGTGTGCAGGACCCCATTGGGGGTGTGTAGGATGTCATAGAAAGTGTGCAAGACCCCAATGGGGTGTGCAGGACCCCAGTTAGAGTGTGCAGGACCTCAGTGGGGGTGTGCAGAACGTACATAGAAAGTGTGCAGGACCCCAGTGGGGGTGTGCAGGAGTCATAGAAAGTGTGCAGCACCCCATTGGGAGTGTGCAGGATGTCACAGAAAGTGTGCAGGACCCCAGTGGGTGTGTGCAGGACGTCATAGAAAGTGTGCAGGACCATAGTGGGGGTGTGCAGGACGTCATAGAAAGTGTGCAGCACCCCAGTGGGAATGTCAAGGACCCTACTGGGGGTGTGCAGGATGTCACAGAAAGTGTGCAGGACTCCGAAAAGGGGGTGCGCAGGACGTCACAGAAAGTGTGCAGGACCCCAATGCGGATGTGTTGGACGTTATAGAAAGTGTGACGGACCTCAGTTTGAGTGCGCAGGACCTCATACAAAGGGTGCAGGACCCCAGTGGGAGTAAGCAGGACGTCATAGAAAGTGTGCAGCACCCCAGTGTGAGTGTGCAGGACCCCATTGAAGGTGTGTAGGATGTCATAGAAAGTGTGCAAGACCCCAATGGGGTGTGCAGGACGTCATAGAAAGTGTGCAGGAACCCAGTGGGGGTGTGCAGGACGTCATAGAAAGTGTGCAGGACCCCAGTGGGGGGTGTGCAGGTCGCCACAGAAAGTGTGCAGGACCCTAGTGTGGGGTGTGCAGGACCTCAGTTGGGGTGTGCAGAACGTACATAGAAAGTGTGCAGGACTCCAGTGGGGGTGTGCAGGACGTCATAGAAAGTGTGCAGCACCCCAGTGGGAGTGTGCAGGATCCCATTAGGGGTGTGCAGGATGTCAAAGAAAGTTTGCAGACCCCAATGGGGTGTGCAGGACGTCATAGAAAGTGTGCAGGAACCCAGTGGGGGTGTGCAGGACGTCATAGAAAGTGTGCAGGACCCCAGTGGGAGTGTGCAGGACCCCATTGGGGGTGTGCAGGATGTCAAAGAAAGTGTGCAAGACCCCAATGGGTGTCCAGGACGTCATAGAAAGTGAGCAGGACCCCAGTGGGGGTGTGCAGGACGTCATAAAAAAGGGTGAAGCACCCCAGTGGCAGTGTGCAGGATCCCATTAGGGATGTGCAGGATGTCATAGAAAGTGTGCAGGACCCCAGTGGGGGGTGTGCAGGTCGTCACAGAAAGTGTGCAGGACCCTAGTGTGGGGTGTGCAGGACGTCACAGAAAGTGTGCAGGACCCTAGTGTGGGGTGTGCAGGACCTCAGTTGGGGTGTGCAGAACGTACATAGAAGTGTGCAGGACTCCAGTGGGGGTGTGCAGGAACATAGAAAGTGTGCAGCACCCCATTGGGAGTGTGCAGGATGTCACAGAAAGTGTGCAGTACCCAGTGGGTGTGTGCAGGACGTCATAGAAAGTGTGCAGGACCATAGTGGGGGTGTGCAGGACGTCATAGAAAGTGTGCAGCACCCCAGTGTGAGTGTGCAGGACCCCATTGAAGGTGTGTAGGATGTCATAGAAAGTAAGCAAGACCCCAGTGAGGGTGTGCAGGACGTCTTAGAAAGTGTGCAGGACCCCAGTGGGGGTGTGCAGGACGTCATATAAAGTGTGCAGCACTTCAGTGGGAGTGTGCATGATCCCATTGGGGGTGTGCAGGATGTCATAGAAAGTGTGCAGGACCCCAGTGGGGGTGTGCAGGATCCCATTGGGGGTGTGCAGGATGTCATAGAAAGTGTGCAGGACCCCAGTGGGAGTGTGCAGGATGTCATAGAAAGTAAGCAAGTCCCCAGTGGGGTTGTGCAGGACGTCATAGAAAGTGTGCAGGACCCCAGTGGGGGTGTGCAGGACGTCTTAGAAAGTGTGCAGGACCCCAGTGGGGGTGTGCAGGACGTCATATAAAGTGTGCAGCACTTCAGTTGGGGTGTGCAGAACGTACATAGAAAGTGTGCAGGACTCCAGTGGGGGTGTGCAGGACTCCAGTGGGGGTGTGCAGGACGTCATAGAAAGTGTGCAAGACCCCAGTGGGGGTGTGCAGGACGTCATAGAAAGTGTGCAGGACCCCAGTGGGGGTGTGCAGGACCCCAGTTAGAGAGTGCAGGACCTCAGTGGGAGTGTGCAGGACGTCATAGAAAGTGTGCAGGACCTCAGTGGGGGTGTGCAGAACGTACATAGAAAGTGTGCAGGACCCCAGTGGGGGTGTGCAGGACGTCATAGAAAGTGTGCAGTACCCCAGTGTGAGTGTGCAGGACCCCATTGAAGGTGTGTAGGATGTCATAGAAAGTGTGCAAGACCCCAATGGGGTGTGCAGGACGTCATAGAAAGTGTGCAGGACCCCAGTGGGGGTGTGCAGGACGTCATAGAAAGTGTGCAGGACCCCAGTGGGAGTGTGCAGGACCCCATTGGGGGTGTGCAGGATGTCAAAGAAAGTGTGCAAGACCCCAATGGGTGTGCAGGACGTCATAGAAAGTGTGCAGCACCCCAGTGGGGGTGTGCAGGACCCCAGTTAGAGTGTGCAGGACCTCAGTGGAGGTGTGTAGGATGTCATAGAAAGTGTGCAAGACCCCAATGGGGTGTCCAGGACGTCATAGAAAGTGTGCAGGACCCCAGTGGGAGTGTGCAGGACCCCATTGGGGGTGTGCAGGATGTCAAAGAAAGTGTGCAGGACTCCAGTGGGGGTGTGCAGGACGTCATAGAAAGTGTGCAGGACCCCAGTGGGAGTAAGCAGGACGTCATATAAAGTGTGCAGGACCCCAGTGGGAGTGTGCAGGACCCCATTGGGGGTGTGCAGGATGTCAAAGAAAGTGTGCAGGACCCCAGTGGGGGTGAGCAGGACGTCATAGAAAGTGTGCAGGACCTCATTGTGAGTGTGCAGGACGTCATAGAAAGTGTGCAGGACCTTATTGGGGGTCTGCAGCACGTCATAGAAAGTGTGCAGCACCCCATTGTGGGTGTGCAGGACGTCATAGAAAGTGTGCAGCACCCCAGTGTGAGTGTGCAGGACCCCATTGAAGGTGTGCAGGATGTCATAGAAAGTGTGCAGGACCCCAGTGGGGTGTGCAGGATGTCATAGAAAGTGTGCAGGACCCCAGTGGGGTGTGCAGGACGTCATAGAAAGTGTGCAGGACCTTATTGGGGTCTGCAGCACGTCATAGAAAGTGTGCAGGACCCCAGTTAGAGTGTGCAGGACCTCAGTTGGGGTGTGTGCAGAACGTACATAGAAAGTGTGCAGGACCCCAGTGGGGGTGTGCAGGACGTCATAGAAAGTGTGCAGCACCCCAGTGGGAGTGTGCAGGATCCCATTGGGGGTGTGCAGGATGTCATATGACGACTCTGTTGCAGACCACTCCCGCAATAAGTCCTGCACCGCTTTCTATTGACGTCCTGCACACCCCCATGATGTCACGCTGTGACTCCTGCACTGGGGATTACGGTGCTTACTTTCTAACGACATCCACACTCTTTGTGAGGTCTGCACTTATTCTATGAACGTCCTGCACACTTCACATAGGCTGCTCACACTGAGTCTATGACGTCCTGCACAGTACCCGCTGGGGTCCTGCACACTGTATGAGGTTCTGCGCTCACTAGCAGTCCTACTTTCTGTCCTACGCACCTCACCCCTGGCGTCCAGCACACATCCATTAACTACGCACTTTCTGTGACGTCTGCAGCGCTCCACTGGGGGTCAAGTGCTGCACACTATCTGTGACATCCTACACCCCCGTGGGGTCCTTGTTCTGCAGTATTCACACCTTCCGACTGAGTAATCCTGGTCACACTCTATGACGTCTACTGCACACTGACCCATCTGCAATATAACCTCCTGCGCTCACTCCCCAGCTCGATCCTCCTCCATGACTTCCGCTGTGAACGTGCTTGCACTATGACGCGTCCATGCACATATTCCCTTTACGGGAGTCTGCACAGACGTTCCCGGAAGCATTCTATGATGTCACCTGGTCACCACTGCGTGCTGCTACTGGGGTCTTGCACTTTCCAATGGAGTCCTGCACGCTCTCTGTTTTTACTGCAGGTTGTGCGTCTGCACTTTGTGATCCTGCACCGTATCAAACTGGAGGTCTTATGCACCACTGTGACGCCTTCAATGAGTCCCGCACTCAGCAAGTGTCTGCTCGCACACTCTATGACGTCATGCGCATATATTTCTATGATGTACGTTCTTGCATCACCCGCTGGAGTCCTGCACACTTTCTATGATCTATTCAGTCCTGCACACACTTTCTGTGACATCCTGCACGCACTGCACTCACTAGGAGGTCCTGCACAAATTCTATGACATCCTGCACCCTTCCACTAGTATTCTGCACCCCACTGAGCTCCTGCATGTGCTCCACTGGTGTCACTGTCACACCTTGCTGTAACGTCGGCATGCTCCCACATTGAGTCTGCGCACACGTTCTAGTGATTCTATACACCTACATGAGGAGTCCCTTAGCACTTTATCTACCTTGGTAAGTCTGCACCTCCAATAGTCTGCAAACATTCTATGACTGGGTCTTGCACTACTCCACATGGCGTCACTGCTGAGTCTGCACGACACTGTGACATCACAAGGATCCTGCACACTTGCTGGAGTCCTACTAGACATTTCTATGTACGTTCTGCACACTCCCACTGTGCTCCTGTAAACTTTCTATGACCTCCTGCACTCTCCCACTGGGGACCTGCACGCCCTATATGACGTGCTGCACACCCCACTGGGATCCTGCACACTTTCTATGACGTCCTGCACACTCCCACTGGGGTCCTGCGCCCTAATTTATGACGTCCTGCACACCCCCACTTGGATACTGCACACTTTCTATGACGTCCTGCACACACTCCCACTGGGGTCCTGCACACACTATGATGGCGTCCTGCACACCCCCACTGGGGACCTGCACTTTCTATGTACGTCCTGCACACTCCCACTGGGGACCTGCATACTTTCTATGGCGTCCTGCACACCCCTACTGGGGTACTGTACTCGTTCCATGACGTCCTGCACACTCTTACTGGGGTCCTGCACATTTCCTATGATGCCCTGCACACTCCTACTGGGGACCTGCACGCTTTCTATGTACGTCCTGCACACCCCCACTGGGATCCTGCACACTTTATCGACATCCCTGCACACCCCCATTGGGTACTGCACACTCACTGGGGTGCTGCCATCTTACTTCACACTCCTTTTCTATGACATCCTGCACTACTGGGGACCTGCTCCTTTCTATGGACGTCCTGCACACCCCCAATGGGTACTGTACTCATTCCCGACGTCCTGCACACTCTTACTGGGGTCCTGCACTATGTGACACTGCCCACTGGGGTCCTGCACACTTTCTATTCCTGCACACCCATGATGGGTCCTGCACACCCCAATAGGGTCCTGCACACTTTCTGTGACATCCTGCACACCCCCACTGGGATCCTGCACACTTTATATGGCGTCCTGCACACCCCTACTGAGGTACTGTACTCATTCCACGACGTCCTGCACACTCTTACTGGGGTTCTGCACTTTCTATGACGTCCTGCACTCCCACTGGGGTCCTGCACACTTTCTATGTACGTCCTGCACACCTCCACTGGGTCCTGCACACTCACTGGGGTCCTGCACACTTTCTATGACGTCCTGCACACCCCCACTGGGATCCTGCACACTTTCTATGACGTCCTGCACACCCCCACTGGGGTCCTGCACACTTTCCATGACGTCCTGCCCACTCCCACTGACGCCCTGAAAACTTTCTATGACATCCTGCCCACTCTCACTGGGGTCCTGCACACTTATGTACGTCCTGCACACCCCACTGAGGTCCTGCACACTTTCTATGACGTCCTGCACACTCCAACTGGGGTCCCGCACACTTTCCATGACGTCCTGCACACCCCCACTGGGGTCCTGCACATTTTCTATGACGTCCTGCACACCCCCAACCGAGGTACTGCACTCATTCCACGACGTCTGCACACTTTTTTACTGGGGTCCTGCACACTTTCTGTACGTCCTGCACACACTGCACTCTCACTGGAGTCCTGCACACCTTTCATGTACGTCCTGCACACCTCCCACTGGGGTCCTGCACACTTTCTATGGCGTCCTGCACACCCCTACTGGGTCCTGCACACTCCCACTGGGGTCCTGCACACTTTCTATTACGTCCTGCACACTCCCACTGGGGTCCTGCACACTTTCCGTAACGTCCTGCACACTCTTACCGGAGTTTTGCACACTTTCTGTGAAATCCTGTGCACTCCCACTAGGATCCTGCACACTTTCTATGAGCTCCTGCACACTTCCACTGGGGATCTGAACACTTTGTATGTCGTCCTGCACACTCCCACTGGGGTACTGCACACTTTCCACGACGTCCTGCACACTCCACTGGGGTCCTGCACACTTTCTATGACGTCCTGCACACCCCACTGGGGTCCTGCACACTTTCTATGACGTCCTGCACACCCCACTGGGGTCCTGCACACTTTCTATGACGTCCTGCACACTCCACTGGGGTCCTGCACACTTTCTATGACGTCCTGCACACCCCACTGGGGTCCTGCACACTTTCTATGACGTCCTGCACACCTCCCACTGGGGTCCTGCACACTCTATGACGTCCTGCACACTCCCACTGGGGTCCTGCACACTTTCTATGACGTCCTGCACACCCCACTGGTACTGTACTCATTCCACGACTGCACACTCTACTGGGGTCCTGCACATTTCACATACACTATGACGTCCTGCACACTCCCACTGGGGTCCTGCACACTTTCTATGACGTCCTGCACACCCCCACTGGGGTCCTGCACACTCCTACTGGTCCTGCACACTTTCTATGACGTCCTGCACACCCCACTGGGGTCCTGCACACTTTCTATGACGTCCTGCACACTCCCACTGGGGTCCTGCACACACTTTCCATGACGTCCTGCACACTCCCACTGGTGTCCTGCACACTTTCTATGACGTCCTGCACACTCCCAGTGGGGTCCTGCACACTTTCTATGACGCCCTGCACACTCCCACTGGGGTCCTGCACACTTTCTATGACGTCCTGCACACCCCCACTGGGGTCCTGCACACTTTCTATGACCCCCTGCACACTCCCACTGGGGTCCTGCACACTTTCTATGACGTCCTGCACACTCCCACTGGGGTCCTGCACACTTTCTATGACGTCCTGCTCTCTCCCACTGGGGACCTGCACACTTTCTATGACGTCCTGCACACCCCCACTGGGGTCCTGCACACTTTCTATGACGTCCTGCACACTCCCACTGGGGTCCTGCACATTTTCCATGACGTCCTGCACACTCCCACTGGAGTCCTGCACACTTTCTATGACGTCCTGCTCACCCCCTCTGGGGGTCCTGCACACTTTTTATGACGTCCTGCTCATCCCCACTGGGGTCCTGCACACTTTTTATGACGTCCTGCACGCTCCCATTGGGGCCCTGCGCGCTCCCACTGGGGTCCTGCACACTTTTTATGACGTCCTGCTCACCCCCACTGGGGTCCTGCACACTTTGTATGACGTCCTGCTCACCCCACTGGGGTCCTGCACACTATTCTATGACGTCCTGCACACTCCCACTGGGGTCCTGCACACTTTCTATGACGTCCTGCACACTCCCACTGGGGTCCTGCACATACACTATGACGTCCTGCACACTCCACTGGGATCCTGCACACTTTCTATGGCGTCCTGCACACCCCTACTTGGGTACTGTACTCATTCCACGACGTCCTGCACACCCCCACTGGGGTCCTGCTCGCTTTCTATGGCGTCCTGCACACCCCTACTGGGGTACTGTACTCATTCCACGACGTCCTGCACACTTTACTGGGGTCCTGCACGCTTTCTATGTACGTCCTGCACACCTCCAAAGGGGTCCTGCACACTCTCACTGGAGTGCTGCCTCCTTTTTTATGACGTCCTGCACACCCCCACTGGAGTCCTGCACACTTTCTATGACGTCCTGCACACTCCCATTGGAGCCCTGCGCACTCCCACTGGGGTCCTGCACACTTTTTATGACGTCCTGCTCACCCCCACTGGGATACTGCACACTTTTTATGACGTCCTGCTCATCCCACTGGGATCCTGCACACTTTCTATGACGTCCTGCTCACCCCACTTTCTATGGGGTCCTGCACATCCACTATGATGCCCTGCACACTCCCACTGGGGTGCTGCCTCTTTTTTATGACGTCCTGCACACCCCCACTGGGGTCCTGCACGCTTTCTATGTACGTCCTGCACACCTCCAATGGGGTACTGTACTCATTCCACGACGTCTTGCGCACTTTACTGGGGTCCTGCACGCTTTCTATGTACGTCCTGCACACCTCCAAAGGGGTCCTGCACACTTTCTATGACGTCCTGCACACCCCACTGGGGTCCTGCACACTCCCACTGGGGTCCTGCACACTTTCTATGACGTCCTGCACACCCCACTGGGGTCCTGCACACTTTCTATGACGTCCTGCACACCCCACTGGGGTCCTGTACTTTCTATGACGTCCTGCACACCCCACTGGGGTCCTGCACACTTTCTATGACGTCCTGCACAGTCCCACTGGGGTCCTGTACACCTTCGATGACGTCATGCACACTCACACTGGGTTCCTGCACACCCCCACTGGGGTCCAGCACACTTTCTATGACGTCCTGCACACTCCCACTGGGGTCCTGCATACTTTCTATGACGTCATGCACACCCCACTGGGGTCCTGCACACTTTCTGGCGTCCTGCACACTACTGGGGGTCCTGCACTTTCTCTGACGTACTGCACACTCCCACTGGGGTGCTGCCTCCTTTTTATGACGTCCTGCACACCCCCACTGGGGTCCTGCTCGCTTTCTATGACGTCCTGCACACCCCAATGGGGTACTGCACACTCCCACTGGGGTGCTGCCTCCTTTTTATGACGTCCTGCACACCCCCAACGGGGTCCTGCTCGCTTTCTATGACGTCCTGAACACTCCCACTGGGGTCCTGCGCCCTATTTTATGACGTCCTGCCCACCCCCACTTGGATCCTGCACACTTTCTATGACGTCCTGCACACTCTTACTGGGGTCCTGCACATTCCACTGACGTCCTGCACACACACTGCACACTGGGGTCCTGCACACTTTCTATGACGTCCTGCACACCCCACTGGGTCCTGCACACTTTCTATGACGTCCTGCACACTCCCACTGGGGTACTGCACATTCCACACTGCACACTTTATGGCGTCCTGCACACTCCCACTGGGGTCCTGCACACTCTGTACGTCCTGCACACTTTCTATGACTGCACACTCCACTGGGGTCCTGCACACTTTCTATGACGTCCTGCACACCCCACTGGGGTCCTGCACACTTTCTATGACGTCCTGCACACCCCCACTGGGTCCTGCACACTTTCTATGACGTCCTGCACACCCCACTGGGTCCTGCACATGCACACTTTCTATGACGTCCTGCACACTCCCACTGGGGTCCTGCACACTTTCTATGACGTCCTGCACACCCCCACTGGGGTCCTGCACACTTTCTATGACGTCCTGCACACCCCATGACGTCCTGCACACCCCCACTGGGGTCCTGCACACTTTCTATGACGTCCTGCACACCCCCACTGGGGTCCTGCACACTTTCCATGACGTCCTGCACACTCCCACTGGGGTCCTGCACTTTCTATGACGTCTTGCACACTCACAATGAGGTCCTGCACAGTTTCTATGACGTCCTGCTCATCCCCACTGGGGTCCTGCACACTTTTTATGACGTCCTGCACACTCCCATTGGGGCCCTGCGCGCTCCCACTGGGGTCCTGCACACTTTTTATGACGTCCTGCTCACCCCCACTGGGATACTGCAAACTTTCTATGACGTCCTGCTCACCCCCACTGGGGTCCTGCACTGGTCCTGCACACTTTCTATGACGTCTTGCACACTCCCACTGGGGTCCTGCACACTTTCTATGACTTCCTGCACACTCCCACTGGGGTCCTGCACACTTTCTATGACGTCTTGCACACTCCCACTGGGGTCCTGCACACTTTATATGGCTTCCTTCACACTCCCACTGGGGTCCTGCACACTCTCTATGACGTCCTGCACACCCCCAATGAGGTCCTGCACACTTCCTATGACGTCGTGCACACTCCCACTGGGGTCCTGCACACTTTTATGACGTCCTGCTCACTCCCACTGGGGTCCTGCACACTTTCTATGACGTCCTGCTCACCCCCACTGGGGTCCTGCACACTTTCTATTACGTTCTGCACACCCCACTGGGGTCCTGCACACTTTCTATTACGTCCTTGCACACCCCCAATGGGTCCTTCACACTCCCACTGGGGTCCTGCACACTCTCTATGACGTCCTGCACACTCCCACTGGTGTCCTGCGCACCTTCTATACGTCCTGCACACTTTCTATGACGTTCTGCACACTCCCACTAGGGTCCTGCTCATTTCTATGACGTCCTGCACACTCCCACTGGGGTCCTGCACACTTTCTATGACGTCCTGCATACTCCCACTGGGGTCACGCACAAATTCTATAACGTCTTGCACTCCTGCACACCCCACTGCGGTCCTGCACACTTTCTATGACGTCCTGCACACTCCCACTGGGGTCCTGCACACTTTCTATGACGTCCTGCACGCCTCCTATGACGTCCAGCACACTCACACTGGGGTCCCGCACACTTCCATTGGGTTCCTGCACACTTTCTATGACGTCCTGCACACCCCCACTGGGGTCCTGCACACTTCCTATGACGTCCTGCACCCCCCACTGGGGTCCTGCACACATTTCACGACGTCCTGCTCACTCCCACTGGGGTGCTGCCTCCTTTTTATGACGTCCTGCACACCCCCACTGGGGTCCTGCTCGCTTTCTATGACGTCCTGCACACCCCAATGGGGTCCTGCTCGCTTTCTATGACGTCCTGAACACTCCCACTGGGGTCCTGCGCCCTATTTTATGACGTCCTGCCCACCCCCACTTGGATCCTGCACACTTACTGGGGTCCTGCACACTCTATGACGTCCTGCACACCCCCACTGGGGTCCTGCACACTTTCTATGACGTCCTGCACACCCCAATGGGGTCCTGCACACTTTCTATGACGTCCTGCACACACTTTATGTATGACGTCCTGCCCACCCCCACTTGGATCCTGCACACTTTCTATGACGTCCTGCACTCTCTTACTGGGGTCCTGCACATACACTATGATGCCCTGCACACTCCCACTGGGGTGCTGCCTCCTTTTTATGACGTCCTGCACACCCCCACTGGGGTCCTGCTCGCTTTCTATGGCGTCCTGCACACCCCTACTGGGGTACTGTACTCATTCCACGACGTCTTGCGCACTTTACTGGGGTCCTGCACATACACTATGACGTCCTGCACACTCCACTGGGGACCTGCACACTTTCTATGTACGTCCTGCACACCCCCACTGGGGTCCTGCACACTTTCTATGACGTCCTGCACACCCCCGACGGGGTCCTGCTCGCTTTCTATGACGTCCTGAACACTCCCACTGGGGTCCTTCACACTTTCTATGACGTCCTGCACACCCCCACTGGAGACCTGCTTACTTTCTATGACATCCTACACACTCCCACTGGGGTCCTGCACACTTTCTATGACATCCTGCACATCCCCAATGGGATCCTGCACACTTCCACTGAGGTGCTGCACACTATCTATGACGTCCTGCACACCCTCACTGGAACCTGCACACTCTCTCTGACGTCCTGCACACTCCCACTGGGGTCCTGCACACTCCCATCGGGGTCCTGCACACTCTACGATGTCCTGTACACTCTCGCTGGGGTCCTGTACACTCCCACTGGGATCCTGCACACTTTCTATGACGTCCTGCACGCTCCCACTGAAGTCCTGCACACTCCCACTGGGGTCCTGCACACTTTCTATGTACGTCCTGCACACCCCACTGGGGTCCTGCACACTTTCTATGACGTCCTGCACACTCCCACTGGGGACCTGCACGCTTTCTATGTACGTCCTGCGCACTCCCATTGGGGTCCTGCACACTTTCTGCGACATCCTTCACACCCCCAATGGGGTACTGCACACTCCCACTGGAGTCCTGCGCCCTATTTTATGACGTCCTGATCACCCCCACTTGGATCCTGCACATTTTCTATGACGTCCTGCACACTCCCACTGGGGACCTGCACGCTTTCTATGTACGTCCTGCACACCCTTTATGATCCTGCACACGTCCTGCACACTCTCTGGGGTCCTGCGCCCTATGACGTCCTGCACACCCCACTGGGTCCTGCACACTTTCTATGTCGTCCTGCACTCCCACTGGTGTCCTGCACACATTCTATGACGTCCTGCACACTCCCACTGGGGTCCTGCACACTTTCTGTTACGGCTTGACCACTCCCACTGGGGTCCTGCACACTTTCTATGACGTCTTGCACACTCCCACTGGGGTGCTGCACACTCCCACTGGTGTCCTGCACACTTTCTATGACGTCCTGCATACTCCCACTGGGGTACTGTACTCGTTCCATGACGTCCTGCACACCCCCACTGGGGTCCTGCACGCTTTCTATGTACGTCCTGCACACCTCCAATGGGGTCCTGCACACTCCCACTGGGGTGCTGCCTCCTTTTTTATGACGTCGTGCACACCCCACTGGGATCCTGCACACTTTCTATGACGTCCTGCACACTCCCACTGGGGTCCTGCACCCTATTTTATGACGTCCTGCACACCCCCACTGAGGTACTGTACTCATTCCACGACGTCCTGCACACTCTTACTGGGGTCCTGCACATACACTATGATGCCCTGCACACTCCCACTGGGGACCTGCACGCTTTCTATGTACGTCCTGCACACCCCCACTGGGATCCTGCACACTTTCTATGGCGTCCTGCACACCCCTACTGGGGTACTGTACTCGTTCCATGACGTCCTGCACACTCTTACTGGGGTCCTGCACATTTCCTATGATGCCCTGCACACTCCTACTGGGGACCTGCACGCTTTCTATGTACGTCCTGCACACCCCCAATAAGGTCCTGCACACTTTATGTGACATCCTGCGCACTCCCATTGGGGTCCTGCACACTTTCTGCGACATCCTTCACACCCCCAATGGGGTACTGCACACTCCCACTGGGGTGCTGCCTCCTTTTTATGACGTCCTGCACACCCCCACTGGGGTCCTGCTCGCTTTCTATGGCGTCCTGCACATCCCTACTTGGGTACTGTACTCATTCCACGACGTCCTGCACACTCCCACTGGAGTCCTGCGCCCTATTTTATGACGTCCTGATCACCCCCACTTGGATCCTGCACATTTTCTATGACGTCCTGCACACTCCCACTGGGGTCCTGCGCCCTATTTTATGACGTCCTGCACACTTTACTGGGGTCCTGCACACTTTCTATGGCGTCCTGCACACCCCTACTGAGGTACTGTACTCATTCCACGACGTCCTGCACACTCTTACTGGGGTCCTGCACATACACTATGATGCCCTGCACACTCCCACTGGGGACCTGCACGCTTTCTATGTACGTCCTGCACACCCCCACTGGGATCCTGCACACTTTCTATGGCGTCCTGCACACTCCCACTGGGGTCCTGCGCCCTAATTTATGACGTCCTGCACACCCCCACTTGGATACTGCACACTTTATATGGCGTCCCGCACACCCCACTGGGGTCCTGCACACTTCCTAAGACGTCCTGCACACTCCCACTGGGGTCCTGCACACTTTTTATGACGTCCTGCGCACTTTCTATGACGTCCTGCACACTTCCACTGGGGTCCTGCACACTTTCTATGACGTCCTGCACACTCCCACTGGGGTCTTGCACACACTTTCTATGACGTCCTGCACACTCCCACTGGGGTCCTGCACACTTTCTATGACGTCCTGCACACCCCACTGGGGTCCTGCACACTTTCTATGACGTCCTGCTTACTCTCACTGGGGTCCTGCACACTTTGTATGACGTCCTGCACACCCCCAATGGGGTCCTGCACACTCCCACTGGGGTCCTGCACACTTTCTATGACGTCCTGCACACCCCCACTGGGGTCCTGCACACTTTCTATGACGTCCTGCACACTCCCACTGGGGTCCTGCACACTTTCTGTGACGTCCTGCACACCCCCAATGGGGTCCTGCACACTCCCACTGGGGTGCTGCACACTTTCTATGACGTCCTGCACACCCCCACTGGGGTCCTGCACACTTTCTATGACGTCCTGCACACTCCCACTGGGGTCCTGCACTCATTATGACGTCCTGCACACCCCCAATGGGGTTCTGCTCGCTTTCTATGACGTCCTGAACACTCCCACTGGGGTCCTGCGCCCTATTTTATGACGTCCTGCCCACCCCACTTGGATCCTGCACACTTTCTATGACGTCCTGCACACCCCACTGGGGTCCTGCACACTTTCTATGACGTCCTGCACACCCCCACTGGGGTACTGCACATTTCACGACGTCCTGCACACTCCCACTGGGGTCCTGCACTTTCTATGATGCCCTGCACACTCCCACTGGGGTCCTGCACACTTTCTATGTACGTCCTGCACACCCCCACTGGGGTCCTGCACACTTTCTATGACGTCCTGCACACCCCACTGGGGTCCTGCACACTTTCTATGACGTCCTGCACACCCCAATGACGTCCTGCACACTCCCACTGGGGTCCTGCACACTTTCTATGACGTCCTGCACACCCCACTGGGGTCCTGCACACTTTCTATGTACGTCCTGCACACCCCCACTGGGGTCCTGCACTCATTTATGACGTCCTGCACACTCCCACTGGGGTCCTGCACACTTTATATGACGTCCTGCACACCCCCACTGGGGTCCTGCACACTTTCTATGACGTCCTGCACAACCCCACTGGGGTCCTGCACACTTTCTATGACGTCCTGCACACCCCCACTGGGGTCCTGCACACTTTCTATGACATCCTGCACACTCCCACTGGGGTCCTGCACACTTTCTATGACATCCTGCTCACTCCCACTGGGGTCCTGCTCGCTTTCTATGACGTCCTGCACACCCCAATGGGGTCCTGCTCGCTTTCTATGACGTCCTGAACACTCCCACTGGGGTCCTGCGCCCTATTTTATGACGTCCTGCCCACCCCCACTTGGATCCTGCACACTTTCTATGACGTCCTGCACACCCCACTGGGGTCCTGCACACTTTCTATGTACGTCCTGCACACTCCCACTGGGGTCCTGCACACTTTCTATGACGTCCTGCACACCCCCACTGGGGTCCTGCACACTTTCTATGACGTCCTGCACACTTTCTACTGACGTCCTGCACACCCCATGGGGTCCTGCACACTCCCACTGGGGTCCTGCTCGCTTTCTATGACGTCCTGAACACTCCCACTGGGGTCCTGCGCCCTATTTTATGACGTCCTGCCCACCCCACTTGGATCCTGCACACTTTCTACGACGTCCTGGACACCCCCAATGGGGTACTGCACACTCCCACTGGGGTGCTGCCTCCTTTTTATGACGTCCTGCACACCTCCACTGGGGTCCTGCTCGCTTTCTATGACGTCCTGCACACCCCCAATGGGGTCCTGCACACTCCCACTGGGGTGCTGCCTTCTTTTTTATGACGTCCTGCACACCCCCAATGGGGTCCTGCTCGCTTTCTATGACGTCCTGCACACCCCAATGGGGTACTGCACACTTTCCATGACGTCCTGCACACCCACTGGGGTCCTGCACACTTTCTATGACGTCCTGCACACCCACTGGGGTCCTGCACACTTTCTATGACGTCCTGCACACTTACTGGGGTCCTGCACACTTTCTATGACGTCCTGCACACTCCCACTGGGGTCCTGCACATTTCCATGACGTCCTGCACACTTACTGGGGTCCTGCACGCTTTCTATGTACGTCCTGCACACCCCACTGGGGTCCTGCACACTTTCTGTGACATCCTGCACACTCCCACTGGAGTCCTGCATACTTTCTTTGACGGGCTGCACACCCCCAATGGGGTCCTGCACACTCCCACAGGGGTCCTGCGCCCTTTTTTTATGACGTCGTGCACACCCCACTGGGATCCTGCACACTTTCTATGACGTCCTGCACACTCCCACTGGGGTCCTGCACTTTTTATGACGTCCTGCACACCCGCACTGGGCTACTGCACACTTTTTATGACGTCCTGCTCACCCCCACTGGGGTCCTGCACACTTTTTATGACCTCCTGCACACTCCCATTGGGGCCCTGCGCGCTCCCACTGGGGTCCTGCACACTTTTATGACGTCGTGCACACCCCACTGGGATCCTGCACACTTTCTATGACGTCCTGCACACTCCACTGGGGTCCTGCACACTTTCTATGACGTCCTGCACACTCCCACTGGGGTCCTGCACACTTTCTATGACGTCCTGCACACCCCCACTGGGGTCCTGCACACTTTCTATGACGTCCTGCACACCCACTGGGGTCCTGCACACTTATGGCGTCCCGCACACCCCCACTGCGGTCCTGCACACTTTGTATGACGTCCTGCACACTCCCACTCCGGCCCTGCACACTTTATATGACGTCCTGTACCCTCTCACTGGGGTCCTGCATGCTTTCATGACGTCCTGCACACCCCCACTGGGGTCCTGCACACTTTCTATGACGTCCTGCACACCCCCAACAGGGTCCTGCTCGCTTTCTATGACGTCCTGAACACTCTCACTGGGGTCCTGCGCCCTGATTTATGACGTCCTGCACACCCCAACTGGGGCCCTGATCGCTTTCTATGACGTCCTGCACACCCCAATGGGGTACTGCTCGCTTTCTATGACGTCCTGAACACTCCCACTGGGGTCCTGCACACTATTTTATGACGTCCTGCACACCCCCACTGGGTTCCTGCACACTCCCACTGGGGTGCTGCATCCTTTTTTATGACGTCCTGCACACCCCCCACTGGGGTTCTGCTCACTTTCGTTGACGTCCTGCACACCCCCACTGGGGTCCTGCACACTTTCTATGACATCCTGCACACCTCCACTGGGGTCCTGCACACTTTCTATGACGTCCTGCACACCCCCACTGGGGTCCTGCACACTTTCTATGACATCCTGCACACCCCCAATGGGGTCCTCCACCCTCCCGCTGGGTCCTGCACACTTTCCAAGACGTCCTGCACATTCGCACAGGGTCCTGCACACTTTCTGTGACGTCCCGCACATTCCCACTGAGGTCCTGCACACTTTCTATGACGTCCTGCACACCCACTGGGGTCCTGCACACTCACTATGACGTCCTGCACACTCCCACTGGGGTCCTGCACACTTTCTATGACGTCCTGCACACTCCCACTGGGGTCCTGCACACTTTCTATGACGTCCTGCACACCCCCACTGAGGTACTGTACTCATTGACGTCCTGCACACTCTTACTGGGGTCCTCCACACTTTCTATGACGTCCTGCACACTTCCATTGGGGTCCAGCACACTTTCTATGACGTCCTGCTCACTCCCACTGGGGTCCTGCACACTTTCTATGGCGTCCTCCACACTGCAACTGCGGTCCTGCACACTGCGACTGGGGTCCTGCACACTTTCAGTGACGTTCTGCACACTCCCACTGGGGTCCTGCACACTTTCTTTGACGGGCTGCACGCCCCCAATGGGGTCCTGCACACTCCCACTGGGGTCCTGCGCCCTTTTTTTATGACGTCGTGCACACCCCACTGGGATCCTGCACACTTTCTATGACGTCCTGCACACTCCCACTGGGGTCCTGCACCCTATTTTATGACGTCCTGCACACTCCCACTGGGGACCTGCACGCTTTCTATGACGTCCTGCACACCCCACTGGGGTCCTGCACACTTTCTATGACGTCCTGCACACTCCACTGGGGTCCTGCACACTTTCTATGACGTCCTGCACACTCCCACTGGGGTCCTGCACACTTTCTATGACGTCCTGCATACACCACTGGGGTCCTGCACACATACCATGACTTCCTGCACTCTTCCCCTGGGGTCCTGCACACTTTCTATGGCGTCCTGCACACCCCCACTGGGGTACTGTACTCGTTCCATGACGTCCTGCACACTCCCACTGGGGTCCTGCACACTTTCTATGATGTCCTGCACACACTCCCACTGGGGACCTGCACGCTTTCTATGTACGTCCTGCACACCCCCCCTGGGATCCTGCACACTTTCTATGGCGTCCTGCACACTCCCACTGGGGTCCTGCACACTTTCTATGACGTCCTGCACACCCCAATGGGGTACTGCACACTTACTGACGTCCTGCACACCTTCTGGGACGTCCTGCACACCCCCAATGGGGTCCTGCACACTCCCACTGGGGTCCTGCACACTTTCTATGACGTCCTGCACACTCCCACTGGGGTCCTGCACACTTTATGACGTCCTGCACACCCCACTGGGGTGCTGCACACTTTCTATGACGTCCTGCACACCCCCACTGGGGTCCTGCCCACTCCCACTGGGGTCCTGCACACTTTCTATGACGTCCTGCACACCCCCCACTGGGGTCCTGCACACTTTCTATGACATCCTGCACACTCCCCACTGGGGTCCTGCACACACTGGGGTCCTGCACACTTTCTATGACGTCCTGCACACGCCCACTGGGGTCCTGCAAACTTTCTATGACCTCATGCGCACCCCCACTGGGTCCTGCACACTTCCTGCGACGTCCTGCACACCCCAATGGGGTACTGCACACTCCCACTGGGGTGCTGCCTCCTTTTTATGACGTCCTGCACACCCCCACTGAGGTCCTGCTCGCTTTCTATGACGTTCCGCACACCCCAATGGGGTACTGCACACTCCCACTGCTGCCTGCCCACTTTTTATGACGTCCTGCACACCCCCAACAGGGTCCTGCTCGCTTTCTATGACGTCCTGAACACTCCCACTGGGGTCCTGCGCCCTGATTTATGACGTCCTGCACACCCCCACTGGGGCCCTGATCGCTTTCTATGACGTCCTGCACACCCCGATGGGGTACTGCACACTCCCACTGGGGTGCTGCCTCCTTTTTATGACGTCCTGCACACCCCCACTGGGATTCTGCACGCTTTCTATGACGTCCTGCTCATCCCCACTGGGGTCCTGCACACTCCCACTGACGTCCTGCACACTTTTATGACGTCCTGCACACCCACTGGGGTCCTGCACTTTCTATGACGTCCTGCTCACTCCCACTGGGGTCCTGCACACTTTCTATGACGTCCTGCTCACCCCCACTGGAATCCTGCACACTTTCTATGACGTCCTGCTCATCCCCACTGGGGTCCTGCACACTTTTTATGACGTCCTGCTACCCCCACTGGAGTCCTGCACACTTTCTATGACGTCCTGCACACTCCCATTGGGGCCCTGCGCACTCCCACTGGGGTCCTGCACACTTTTTATGACGTCCTGCTCACCCCCACTGGGATACTGCACACTTTTTATGACGTCCTGCTCATCCCACTGGGATCCTGCACACTTTCTATGACGTCCTGCTACCCCCACTGGAGTCCTGCACACTCCCACTGGGGTCCTGCACGCTTTTTATGATGTCCTGCTCGCCCCCACTGAGGTCCTGCACACTTTCTATGACGCTCTGCACACCCCACTGGGGTCCTGCACACTTTGTATGACGTCCTGCACACTCCCACTGGGGTCCTGCACACTCCCACTGGGGACCTGCACGCTTTCTATGACGTCCTGCACACCCCCACTGGGGTCCTGCACACTTTCTATGGCGTCCTGCACACCCCTACTGGGGTCCTGTACTGCACACTGCACACTCTTACTGGGGTCCTGCACATACACTATGATGCCCTGCACACCCCCACTGGGATCCTGCACACTTTCTATGGCGTCCTGCACACCCCTACTGGGGTACTGTACTCATTCCACGACGTCCTGCACACTTTACTGGGGTCCTGCACGCTTTCTATGTACGTCCTGCACACCTCCAAAGGGGTCCTGCACACTCTCACTGGAGTGCTGCCTCCTTTTTTATGACGTCCTGCTCACTCCCACTGGGGTCCTGCACACTTTCTATGGCGTCCTGCACACTCCCACTGGGGTCCTGCATACTTTTTATGACGTCCTCCTCACCCCTACGGGGGTCCTGCACACTTTATGACGTCCTGCTACCCCCACTGGAGTCCTGCACACTTTCTATGACGTCCTGCTCACCCCCTCTGGGGGTCCTGCACACTTTTTATGACGTCCTGCACGCTCCCATTGGGGTCCTGCACACTCCCACTGGGGTCCTGCACACTTTCTATGACGTCCTGCACACACCCACTAGGGTCCTGCACACTTTCTATGACGTCCTGCACACCCCCACTGGGGTCCTGCTCACTTTATATGACGTCCTGCACACCCATTGGGGTCCTGCACACTTTCTTTGACGTCCTGCACACCCCCACTGGGGTCCTGCACGCTTTCTATGTACGTCCTGCACACCTCCATTGGGGTCCTGCACACTCCCACTTGGGTGCTGCCTCCTTTTTTATGACGTCCTGCACACCCCCACTGAGGTCCTTCACACTTTCTATGACGTCCTGCACACTCCCACTGGGGTCCTGCACACTCCCACTGGGGTCCTGCACACTTTCTATGACGTCCTGCACACCCCTACTGGGGTCCTGCACACTTTCTATGTACGTCCTGCACACCCCCACTGGGGCCCTGATCGCTTTCTATGACGTCCTGCACACCCCAATGGGGTACTGCACACTCCCACTGGGGTCCTGCACACTTTCTATGACGTCCTGCACACTCCCACTGGGGTCCTGCACACTTTCTATGACGTCCTGCACACCCCCACTGGGGTCCTGCACACACTTTCTATGACGTCCTGCACACCTCCACTGGGGTCCTGCACACTTTCTATGTACGTCCTGCACACTTCCATGACGTCCTGCACACTTCCACTGAGGTCCCGCTCGCTTTCTATGACGTCCTGAACACTCCCACTGGGGTCCTGCGCCCTATTTTATGACGTCCTGCCCACCCCCACTTGGATCCTGCACACTTTCTATGACGTCCTGCACACTCCCACTGGGGTCCTGCGCCCTATTTTATGACGTCCTGCACACCCCCACTGGGATCCTGCACACTTTCTATGGCGTCCTGCACACTCCCTCTGGGGTCCTGCACACTCTATGACGTCCTGCACCTGCACACTTTATGACGTCCTGCACACCCCACTGGAGGTCCTGCACACTTTCTATGACGTCCTGCACACTCCCACTGGGGTCCTGCACACTTTCTATGACGTCCTGCACACCCCACTGGGGTCCTGCACACTTTCTATGACGTCCTGCCCACCCCCACTTGGATCCTGCACACTTTCTATGACGTCCTGCACACTCCCTCTGGGGTCCTGCGCCCTATTTTATGACGTCCTGCACACCCTTACTGGGGTACTGTACTCATTCCACGACGTCCTGCACACTTTACTGGGGTCCTGCACGCTTTCTATGTACGTCCTGCACACCCCCAATAAGGTCCTGCACACTTTATGTGACATCCTGCGCACTCCCATTGGGGTCCTACACACTTTCTGCGACATCCTTCACACCCCCAATGGGGTACTGCACACTCCCACTGGGGTGCTGCCTCCTTTTTATGACGTCCTGCACACCCCCACTGGGGTCCTGCTCGCTTTCTATGACGTCCTGCACACCCCAATGGGGTACTGCACACTCCCACTGGGGTGCTGCCTCCTTTTTATGACGTCCTGCACACCCCCACTTGGATCCTGCACACTTTCTATGACGTCCTGCACACTCCCTCTGGGGTCCTGCACATTCCATGACGTCCTGCACACTTTACTGGGGTCCTGCACACTTTCTATGACGTCCTGCACACTCCCACTGGGGTACTGCACACTTTCTATGACGTCCTGCACACTCCCACTGGGGTCCTGCACACTTTCTATGACGTCCTGATCACCCCCACTTGGATCCTGCACATTTTCTATGACGTCCTGCACACCCAATGGGGTCCTGCACACTCCCACTTGGATCCTGCACATTTTCTATGACGTCCTGCACACTCCCACTGGGGACCTGCACGCCTTCTATGTACGTCCTGCACACCCCCACTGGGATCCTGCCCACTTTCTATGGCGTCCTGCACACCCTTACTGGGGTACTGTACTCGTTCCATGACGTCCTGCACACTCTTACTGGGGTCCTGCGCATTTCCTATGATGTCCCACCCCACTGGGGACCTGCACACTTTCTATGTACGTCCTGCACACTCCACTGGGGTCCTGCACACTTTCTATGACGTCCTGCACACCCCCACTGGGGTCCTGCACTTTCTGTGACGTCCTGCACACCCCCACTGGGGTCCTGCACACTTTCCGTGACGTGCTGCACACCCCCACTGTGGTCCTGCACACTTTCTATGACGTCCTGCACACTCCCACTGGGGTCCTGCACGCTTTCTATGACGTCCTGCACACCCCCACTGGGGTCCTGCACACCTCACTGGGGTCCTGCACACTTTCTATGACGTCCTGCACACCCCCACTGGGGTCCTGCACACTTTCTATGACGTCCTGCACACACTCCCACTGGGGTCCTGCACACTTTCTATGACGTCCTGCACACCCCCACTGGGGTCCTGCACACTTTCTATGACGTCCTGCACACCCCCACTGGGGTCCTGCACACTTCCTATGACGTCCTGCACACCCCCACTGGGGTCCTGCACACTTCCTATGACGTCCTGCACACCCCCACTGGGGTCCTGCACACTTTCTATGACGTGCTGCAGACCCCCAATAAGGTCCTGCACACTTTCTATGACGTCCTGCACACCCCCACTGGGGTCCTGCACACTTTCTATGACGTCCTGCACACCCCCACTGGGGTCCTGCACATCCTGCACTCCCACTGGGGTCCTGCACAGTTTCTATGACGTCCTGCTCATCCCCACTGGGGTCCTGCACACTTTCTATGACGTACTGCACACTCCCAATGGGGTCCTGCACACTCCCACTGGGGTCCTGCACACTTTCTATGACGTACTGCACACTCCCTTCGGGGCCCTGCACACTTTCTATGATGTCCTGCACACTTCCACTGGGGTCCTGCACATTTTCTAAGACGTCCTGCACACTCCAGTGGGGTCCTGCACACTCCCACTGGGGTCCTGCACACTTCCTATGCCGTCCTGCACACCCCCACTGGGGTCCTGCCCACTTCCTATGACGTCCTCCACACCCCCACTGGGGTCCTGCACACTTTCTATGACGTCCTGCACACCCCCACTGGGGTCCTGCACACTTTCTATGACGTCCTGCACACACCCACTGGGTACTGCACACTTTCTGTGACATCCTGCACACTCCCAATGGGGTGCTGCACACTTTCTATGACTCCTGCACACCCGCAATGGGGTCCTGCACACTCCCACTGGGGTCCTGCACACTTTCTATGACGTCCTGCACACCCTCACTGGGGTCCTGCACACTTTCTATGACGTCCTGCACACCCCCCACTGGGGTCCTGCACACTTTCTATGACATCCTGCACACCTCCAATGGGGTCCTGCACACTCCCACTGGGGTCCTGCACACTTTCTATGACGTCCTGCACACCCCCACAGGGTCCTGCACACTTTCTATGACGTCCTGCACACCCCATTGGGGTGCTGCACACTTTCTATGACGTGCTGCAGACCCCCAATAAGGTCCTGCACACTTTCTATGACGTCCTGCACACTTTCTATGACGTCCTGCACACCCCCACTGGGGTCCTGCAAACTTTCTATGACGTCCTGCGCACCCCCACTGGGTCCTGCACACTTCCTATGACGTCCTGCACACCCCCACTGGGGTCCTGCACACTCATGACGTCCTGCACACTCCCATTGGGGTCCTGCACACTTTCTGTGACGTCCTGCGCACCCCCCACCGGAGTCCTGCACACTTTCTATAACATCCATCACACCCCCCACTGGGGTTCTGCTCACTTTCTTTGACGTCCTGCACACCTCCAATGGGGTCCTGCACACTCCCATTGGGGTCCTGCACACTTTCTATGACGTCCTGCACACCCCCACTGGGGTCCTGCACACTTTCTATGACGTCCTGCACAACCCCACTGGGGTCCTGCACACTTTCTATGACGTGCTGCGCACTCCCAGTGGGGTCCTGCACACTTTCTATGACGTCCTGCACACTCCCACTGCGGTCCTGCACACTTTCTATGACGTCCTGCACCCCCCCACTGGGGTCCTGCACACTTTCTATGACGTCCTGCACAATCCCGCTGGGGTCCTGCACACACCCATTTGGGTCCTGCACACTTTCTATGACGTCCTGCGCACTCCCACTGGGGTCCTGCACACTTTCTATGACGTCCTGCACACTCCCACTGCGGTCCTGCACACTTTCTACGACGTCCTGCACACTCCCACTGGGGTCCTGCACACTTTCTATGACGTCCTGCACACCCCCACTGGGGTCCTGCACACTTTCTATGACGTCCTGCACACCCCCACTGGGGTCCTGCACACTATGGGGTCCTGCACACTTTCTGACGTCCTGCACACCCCACTGGGGTCCTGCACACTTTCTACTGGGGTCCTGCACACCCCTATGATGCCCTGCACACTCTTACTGGGGACCTGCACGCTTTCTATGTACGTCCTGCACACCCCCACTGGGATCCTGCACGCTTTCTATGTACGTCCTGCACACTCCCATTGGGGTCCTACACACTTTCTGCGACATCCTTCACACCCCCAATGGGGTACTGCACACTCCCACTGGGGTGCTGCCTCCTTTTTATGACGTCCTGCACACCCCCAATGGGGTCCTGCTCGCTTTCTATGACGTCCTGAACACTCCCACTGGGGTCCTGCGCCCTATTTTATGACGTCCTGCCCACCCCCACTTGGATCCTGCACACTTTCTATGACGTCCTGCACACTCCCACTGGGGTCCTGCACACTCCCACTGGGGTCCTGCACACTTTCTATGACGTCCTGCACACCCCACTAGGGTCCTGCACACTTTCTGTGACGACCTGCACACCCCCCACTGGGGTCCTGCACACTTTCTATGACATCCTGCACATTGCCACTGGGGTCCTGCACACTGCCACTGGGGTCCTTCACACTTTCAGTGACGTCCTACACACTCCCACTGGGGTCCTGCACACTTTCTATGACGTCCTGCTCACTCCCATCGGGGTCCCGCACACTTTCTATGGCGTCCTGCACACTGCCACTGAGGTCCTGCTCACTTTCAATGACGTCCTGCACACTGCCACTGAGGTCCTGCTCACTTTCAATGACGTCCTGCACACTCTCACTGGGGTCGTGCACACTTTCTATGGCGTCCTGCACATTGCCACTGGGGTCCTGCAGTCCTGCACACTGCGACTGGGGTCCTGCACACTTTCTATGACGTCCTGCACACCCCCACTGGGGTCCTGCACACTTTCTATGACATCCTGCACACCCCCAATGGGATCCTGCACACTCCCACTAAGGTGCTGCACACTTTCTATGACGTCCTGCACACCCCCACTGGGGTCCTGCACACTTTCTATGACGTCCTGAACACCGCCACTGGGGTCCTGCACACTTTCTATGACGTCCTGCACACCCCCACTGGGGTCCTGCACACTTTCTATGACGTCCTGCACACCCCCACTGGGGTCCTGCACACTTTCTATGACGTCCTGCACACCCCCAATGGGGTCCTGCACACTCCCACTGGGGTCCTGCACTCTTTCTATTACGTCCTGCACACCCCCACTGGGGTCCTGCATACTTTCTATGACGTCCTGCACACTCCCACTGGGGTCTTGCACACTTTCTGTGACGTCCTGCACACTCCCACTGGGATCCTGCATACTTTCTATGACGTCCTGCACACTCCCACTGGGGTCTTGCACAATTTCTATGACGTCCTGCACACTCCCACTGGGGTCCTTCACGCTTTCTATGACGTCCTGCACACTCCCACTGGGGTCCTGCACACTTTCTATGACGTCCTGCACACCCCACTGGGGTCCTGCACACTTTCTATGACATCCTGCACACCCCCAGTAGGGTCCTGCACAATCCCACTGGAGTCCTGAATACTTTCTATGACGTGCTGCACACCCCCAATATGGTCCTGCGCACTTTCTATGACGTTCTGCACACCCCCACTGGGGTCCTGCACACTTTCTATGACGTCCTGCACACTTTACTGGGGACCTGCACATTTCCTGTGATGCCCTGCACACTCCCACTGGGGTGCTGCACATTTCTATGTACGTCCTGCACACCCCACTGGGATCCTGCACACTTTCTATGTACGTCCTGCACACTCAAACTGGGGTCCTGCACACTTTCTATGACGTCCTGCACACTCCCACTGGGGTCCTGCACACTCTGTATGACGTCCTGCACACCCCAAACTGGGGTCCTGCACACTTTCTATGACGTCCTGCACACCCCCACTGGGGTCCTGCACACTTTCTATGACGTCCTGCACACCCCACTGGGGTCCTACACACTTTCTGCGACATCCTTCACACCCCCAATGGGGTACTGCACACTCCCACTGGGGTGCTGCCTCCTTTTTATGACGTCCTGCACTCCCCCCACTGGGATTCTGCACGCTTTCTATGTACGCCCTGCACACCTCCAATGGGGTCCTGCACACTTTCTATGACGTCTTGCACACTCACAATGAGGTCCTGCACACTTTCTATGACGTCCTGCTCACCCCCACTGGGGTCCTGCACACTTTTTATGACGTCCTGCACACCCCCAATGGGGTCCTGCACACTCCCACTGGGGTGCTGCACACTTTTTATGACGTCCTGCTCACCCCTACTGGGGTCCTGCACAGTTTCTATGACGTCCTGCACACTCCCACTGGGGTCCTGCACACTTTCTATGACGTCCTCACACTCCCACTGGGATCCTGCACACTTTCTATGACGTCCTGCACACCCCACTTGGGTCCTGCACTCTTCCATGGCGTCCTGCACACTCCCACTGGGGTCCTGCACTTTCTATGACATCCTGCACACCCCCACTGGAGTCCTCCACACTTTCTTTGACATCCTGCACACCCCCACTGGAGCGCTGCACACTTTCTTTGCCATCCTGCACACCCCACTGGGGTCCTGCACACTTTCTGTGACATCCTGCACACACCCCCAATGGGGTCCTGCACACTCCCACTGGGGTGCTGCACACTTTCTATGACGTCCTGCACACCCCCACTGGGGTCCTGCACACTTTCTATAACGTAATGCACACCCCCAATGGGGTACTGCACACTCCTACTGGGGACCTGCACGCTTTCTATGTACGTCCTGCACACCCCCACTGGGATCCTGCACACTTTCTATGGCGTCCTGCACACCCCTACTGGGGTACTGTACTCATTCCACGACGTCCTGCACACTTTATGTGACATCCTGCGCACTCCCATTGGGGTCCTACACACTTTCTGCGACATCCTTCACACCCCCAATGGGGTACTGCACACTCCCACTGGGGACCTGCACGCTTTCTATGTACGTCCTGCACACCCCCACTGGGATCCTGCACACTTTCTATGACGTCCTGCTCACCCCCACTGGGGTCCTGCACACTTTTTAAGACGTCCTGCACACTCCCACTGGGGTCCTGCACACTTTTTATGACGTCCTGCTCACCCCCACTGGGGTCCTGCACACTTTGTATGACGTCCTGCACACTCCCACTGGGGTTCTGCGCACTTTTTATGACGTCCTGCTCACCCCCACTGGGGTCCTGCACACTTTTTATGACGTCCTTCTCACCCCCACTGGGATCCTGCACACTTTCTACGACGTCCTGCTCACCCCCACTGGGGTCCTGCACACTCCCACTGGGGTGCTGCACACTTTCTATGACGTCCTGCACACTCCACTGGGGTCCTGCACACTTTGTATGACGTCCTGCACACTCAAACTGAGGTCCTGCACACTTTTTATGACGTCCTGCTCATCCCCACTGGGGTCCTGCACACTTTTTATGACGTCCTGCACGCTCCCATTGGGGTCCTGCACACTTTCTATGACGTCCTGCTCACCCCCACTGGGGTCCTGCACACTTTGTATGACGTTCTGCACACCCCACTGGGGTCCTGCACACTTTCTATGACGTCCTGCACACTCCCACTGGGGTCCTGCACACTTTCTATGACGTCCTGCACACCCCCACTGGGGTCCTGCACACTTTCTATGACGTCCTGCACACACCCACTGGGGTCCTGCACACTTTCTATGACGTCCTGCACACTCCCACTGGGGACCTGCACGCCTTCTATGTACGTCCTGCACACCCCCACTGGGCTCCTGCACACTTTCTATGCCGTCCTGCCCACCCCCACTGGGGTCCTGCACACTTCCTATGACGTCCTGCACACCCCCACTGGGGTCCTGCACACTTTCAATGACATCCTGCACACCTCCAATGGGGTCCTGCACATTCCCACTGGGGTCCTGCACACTTTCTATGACGTCCTGCACACCCCCACTGGGGTACTGCACACTTTCTATGACGTCCTGCACACCCCCACTGGGGGCCTGCACACTTCATATGACGTCCTGCACACCCCCACTGGGGTGCTGCACCCTTTCTATGACTCCTGCACACCCCCAATGGGGTCCTGCACACTCCCACTGGGGTCCTGCACACTTTCTATGACGTCCTGCACACCCCCACTGGGGTCCTGCACACTTTCTATGACGTCCTGCACACACCCACTGGGGTCCTGCACACTTTCTGTGACATCCTGCACACCCCCAATGGGATCCTGCACACTCCCACTGGGGTGCTGCACACTTTCTGTGACATCCTGCACACCCCCAATGGGATCCTGCACACTCCCACTGGGGTGCTGCACACTTTCTATGACGTCCTGCACACCCGCACTGGGGTCCCGCTCACTTTCTTTGACGTCCTGCACACCCCCACTGGGGTCCTGCACACTTTCTGTGACATCCTGCACACCCCCAATGGGATCCTGCACACCCCCACTGGGGTCCTGCACACTTTCTATGACGTCCTGCACACCCCCACTGGGGTCCTGCACATTTTCTATGTACCGTTCTGCACACCCCCACTGAGGTCCTGCACACTCTGACTGGGGTCCTGCACACCTTCTATGACGTGCTGCACACCCCCAATAAGGTCCTGCACACTTTCTATGACATCCTACACACTCCCACTGGGGTCCTGCACACTTTCTATGACATCCTGCACACCCCCAATGGGATCCTGCACACTCCCACTGAGGTGCTGCACACTTTCTATGACGTCCTGCACACCCCCACTGGGGTCCTGCACACTTTCTATGACGTCCTGCACACCCCCACTGGGGTCCTGCACACTTTCTATGACATTCTGCACACCCCCAATAGGGTCCTGCACACCTCCGCTGGGGTCCTGCGCACTTTCTATGACGTCCTGCATACTCCCACTGGGGTCCTGCACACTTTCTTTGACGTCCAGCACACCCGCATTGGTGTCCTGCACACTTTCTGTGACGTCCTGCGCACCCCCACTGGGGTCCTGCACACTTTCTATGACGTCCTGCACACCCTCAATAGGGTCCTGCACACTCCCACTGGGGTGCTGCACACTTTCTATGACGTCCTGCACACCTCCACTGGGGTCCTGCACACTTTCTATGACGTCCTGCACACCCCACTGGGGTCCTGCACACTTTCTATGACATCCTGCACACCCCCAATGGGATCCTGCACACTCCCACTAAGGTGCTGCACACTTTCTATGACATCCTGCACACCCCCACTGGGGTCCTGCACACTTTTTATGACGTCCTGCTCGCCCCCACTGAGGTCCTGCACACTTTCTATGACGTTCTGCACACCCCACTGGGGTCCTGCACACTTTATGACGTCGTGCACACTCACAATGAGGTCTTGCACACTTTCTATGACGTTCTGCACACCCCACAGGGGTCCTGCACACTTTCTATGACGTCGTGCACACTCACAATGAGGTCCTGCACACTTTCTATGACGTCCAACACATCCCCACTGGGGTCCTGCACACTTTCTGTGACGTCCTGCACACCCCCTTTTCGGAGTCCTGCACACTTTCTATGACATCCTGCACACCCCCAATAGGGTCCTTGACATTCCCAGTGGGGTGCTGCACACTTTCTATGGCGTCCTGCTTACTCCCACTGGGGTCCTGCACACTTTGTATGAGGTTCTGCGCACTCAAACTGAGGTCCGTCACACTTTCTATAACGTCCAACACATCCGCATTGGGGTCCTGCACACTTTCTATGACATCCTGCTTACTCCCACTGGGGCCCTGCACACTTTGTATGAGGTCCTGCGCACTCAAACTGAGGTCCGTCACACTTTTTATAACGTCAAACACATCCGCATTGGGGTCCTGCACACTTTCTGTGACGTCCTGCGCACCCCCTTTTCGGAGTCCTGCACACTTTCTGTGACATAATGCACACCCCCAATGGGATCCTGCACACTCCCACTGGGGTGCTGCACACTTTCTATGACGTCCTGCACACCCCCACTGGGGTCCTGCACACTTTCTATGTACGTTCTGCACACCCCCACTGAGGTCCTGCACACTTTCTATGACGTCCTGCACACTCCCACTGGGGTCCTGCACACTTTGTATGACGTCCTGCGCACCCCCACTGGGGTCGTGCACACTTTCTATGGCGTCCTGCACACCCCTACTGGGGTACTGTACTCGTTCCATGGCGTACTGCACACTCTTACTGGGGTCCTGCACGCTTTCTATGTACGTCCTGCACACCCCCACTGGGATCCTGCACACTTTCTATGGCGTCCTGCTTACTCCCACTGGGGTCCTGCACACTTTGTATGAGGTTCTGCGCACTCAAACTGAGGTCCGTCACACTTTCTATAACGTCCAACACATCCGCATCGGGGTCCTGCACACTCCCACTGGGGTCCTGCACACTTTCTGTGACGTCTTGCGCACCCCCTTTTCGGAGTCCTGCACACTTTCTATGACGTCCTGCACACACCCACTGGGGTCCTGCACACTTTCTGTGACATCCTGCACACCCCCAATGGGATCCTGCACACTCCCACTGGGGTGCTGCACACTTTCTATGACATCCTGCACACCCCCAGTAGGGTCCTTGACATTCCCACTGGGGTGCTGCACACTTTCTATGACGTCCTGCACACCCCCACTGGGCTCCTGCACACTTTCTATGACGTCCTGCACACACCCACTGGGGTCCTGCACACTTTCTGTGACATCCTGCACACCCCCAATGGGATCCTGCACACTCCCACTGGGGTGCTGCACACTTTCTATGACGTCCTGCACACCCCCACTGGGGTCCTGCACATTTTCTATGTACGTTCTGCACACCCCTAATGGGATCCTGCACACTCCCACTGGGGTGCTGCACACTTTCTATGACGTGCTGCAGACCCCCAATAAGGTCCTGCACACTTTCTGTGACGTCCTGCACACCCCTCACTAGGATCCTGCACACTTTCCGTGACATCCTGCACACCCCTAATGGGATCCTGCACACTCCCACTGGGGTGCTGCACACTTTCTATGTACGTTCTGCACACCCCCACTGGGGTCCTGCACACTTTCTATGACGTCCTGCACACCCCCACTGGGGTCTTGCTTACTTTCTATGACATCCTACACACCCCAATGGGGTCCTGCACACTCCCACTGGGGTCCTGCACACTTTCTATGACGTCCTGCTTACTCCCACTGGGGTCCTGCACACTTTCTATGACGTCCTGCACACACCCACTGGGGTCCTGCACACTTTCTGTGACATCCTGCACACTCCCACTGGGGTCCTGCACACTTTGTATGACGTCCTGCACACTCAAACTGAGGTCCTGCACACTTTCTATAACGTCCTGCACATCCGCATTGGGGTCCTGCACACTTTCTGTGACGTCCTGCACACCCCCACTGGGAGTCCTGCACACTTTCTGTGACATCCTGCACACCCCCAGTAGGGTCCTGCACATTCCCACTGGGGTGCTGCACACTTTCTATGACGTCCTGCACACTCCCACTGGGGTCCTGCACACTTTCTATGAGGTCCTGCACACTCCTACTGGGGTCCGCACACTTTCTATAACGTCCTGCACATCCGCATTGGGGTCCTGCACACTTTCTATGACGTCCTGCACACCCCCTTTTCGGAGTCCTGCACACTTTCTATGACGTCCTGCACACCCCCAGTAGGTCCTGCACATTCCCACTGGGGTGCTGCACACTTTCTATGACGTCCTGCACACCCCCACTGGGGTCCTGCACACTTTCTATGACGTCCTGCACACCCCCACTGGGGTCCTGCACACTTCCTATGACGTCCTGCACACCCCCACTGGGGTCCTGCACACTTTCTATGACGTCCTGCACACCCCCACTGGGGACTTGCTTACTTTCTATGACATCCTACACACTCCCACTGGGGTCCTGCACACTTTCTATGACATCCTGCACACCCCCAATGGGATCCTGCACACTCCCACTGAGGTGCTGCACACTTTCTATGACGTCCTGCACACCCCCACTGGGGTCCTGCACACTTTCTATGACGTCCTGCACACCCCCACTGGGGTCCTGCACACTCGCACTGGGGTCCTGCACACTTTCTATGGCGTCCTGCCCACCCCCACTGGGGTCCTGCACACTTTCTATGACGTCCTGCACACCCCTCACTGGGGTCCTGCACACTTTCCGTGACATCCTGCACACCCCTAATGGGATCCTGCACACTCCCACTGGGGTGCTGCACACTTTCTATGTACGTTCCTGCACACCCCCACTGGGGTCCTGCACACTTCCTATGACGTCCTGCACACCCCCACTGGGGTCCTGCACACTTTCTATGACATCCTGCACACCCCCAATGGGATCCTGCACACTCCCACTGGGGTCCTGCACACTTTCTATGACATCCTGCACACTCCCACTGGGGTCCTGTGCCCTAATTTATGACGTCCTGCACACCCCCACTTGGATACTGCACACTCCCACTGGGGTGCTGCCTCCTTTTTTATGACGTCCTGCACACCCCCACTGGGGTCCTGCTCGCTTTCTATGACGTCCTGCACACTCAAACTGGGGTCCGTCACACTTTCTATAACGTCCAACACATCCCCATTGGGGTCCTGCACACTTTCTGTGACGTCCTGCACACCCCCTTCGGAGTCCTGCACACTTTCTGTGACATCCTGCACACCCCCAGTAGGGTCCTTGACATTCCACTGGGGTGCTGCACACTTTCTATGACGTCCTGCACACCCCACTGGGGTCCTGCACACTTTCTATGACGTCTTGCACACCCCCACTGGGGTCCTGCACACTTTCTATGACATCCTGCACACCCCCAATGGGATCCTGCACACTCCCACTGAGGTGCTGCACACTTTCTATGACGTCCTGCACACCCCCACTGGGGTCCTGCACATTTTCTATGTACGTTCTGCACACCCCCACTGAGGTCCTGCACACCCCCACTGGGGTCCTGCACACTTTCTATGACGTCTTGCACACCCCCACTGGGGTCCTGCACACTTTCTATGACATCCTGCACACCCCCAATGGGATCCTGCACACTTTCTGTGACATCCTGCACACTCTTACTGGGGTCCTGCACATTTCCTATGATCCCTGCACACTCCCACTGGGGTGCTGCACACTTTCTATGTACGTCCTGCACACCCCCACTGGGGTCCTGCACACTTTCTATGACGTCCTGCACACTCCCACTGGGGTCCTGCACACTTTCTATGCCATCCTACACACCCCCAATGGGGTCCTGCACACTCCCACTGGGGTCCTGCGCACTTTCTATGACGTCCTGCTTACTCCCACTAGGGTCCTGCACACTTTCTATGACGTCCTGCACCCCCCCACTGGGGTCCTGCACACTTTTTATGACGTCCTGCTCACCCCCCACTGGGATACTGCACACTTTCTATGACGTCTTGCACACTCACAATGAGGTCCTACACACTTTCTATGACGTCCTGCTCACTCCCACTGGGGTCCTGCACACTTTGTATGACGTCATGCTCACTCAAACTGGGGTCCTGCACACTTTCTATAACGTCCTGCACACTCCCACTGGGGTCCTGCACACTTTCTGTGACGTCCTGCACACCCCCATTTCGAAGTCCTGCACACTTTCTGTGACATCCTGCACACCCCCAGTAGGGTCCTGCACATTCCCACTGGGGTGCTGCACACTTTCTATGACGTCCTGCACACACCCCACTGGGGTCCTGCACACTTTCTATGACGTCCTGCACACACCCACTGGGGTCCTGCACACTCCCACTGGGGTCCTGCACACTTTCTGTGACATCCTGCACACCCCCACTGGGGTCCTGCACATTTTCTATGTACGTTCTGCACACCCCCACTGAGGTCCTGCACACTCTAACTGGGGTCCTGCACACTTTCTGTGGCGTGCTGCACACCCCCCACTAGGGTCCTGCACACTTTCTGTGGCATCCTGCACACCCCATTGGGGTCTTGCACACTTTCTATGACATCCTACACACCTTCAATGGGGTCCTGCACACTCACACTGGGGTGCTGCACACTTTCTATGACGTCCTGCACACTCCCACTGGGGTCCTGCACACTTTCTATGAACGTTCTACACACCCCCACTGGGGTCCTGCACACTTCGTATGAGGTCCTGCACACCCCACTGGGGTCCTGCACACTTTCTATGACATCCTGCACACCCCCAATGGGGTCCTGCACACCCCCACTGAGGTCCTGCACACTTTCTATGACGTCCTGCACACTCCCACTGGGGTCCTGCACACTTTCTATGACGTCCTGCTTACTCTTACTGGGGTCCTGCACACTTTGTATGAGGTTCTGCGCACTCAAACTGAGGTCCGTCACACTTTCTATAACGTCCAACACATCCGCATTGGGGTCCTGCACACTCCCACTGGGGTCCTGCACACTTTCTAAGACGTCCTGCGCACCCCCTTTTCGGAGTCCTGCACACTTTCTGTGACATCCTGCACACCCCCAGTAGGGTCCTTGACATTCCCACTGGGGTGCTGCACACTTTCTATGACGTCCTGCACACCCCCACTGGGGTCCTGCACACCTTCTACGACGTCCTGCCTGCACACACCCACTGGGGTCCTGCACACTTTCTGTGACATCCTGCACACCCCCAATGGGATCCTGCACACTTTCTGTACGTCCTGCACACTCTACTGGGTCCTGCACCTCATTCCGACGTCCTGCACACCCCCACTGGGGTCCTGCACATTTTCTATGTACGTTCTGCACACCCCCACTGAGGTCCTGCACACTCTGACTGGGGTCCTGCACACCTTCTATGACGTGCTGCGGACCGCCAATAAGGTCCTGCACACTTTCTGTGACGTCCTGCACACCCCTCACTAGGGTCCTGCACACTTTATGTGACATCCTGCACACCCCTAATGGGATCCTGCACACTCCCACTGGGGTGCTGCACACTTTCTATGACATCCTGCACACCCCCACTGGGGTCCTGCACACTTTCTATGACGTCCTGCATACCCCACTGGGGTCCTGCACACTTTCTATGACATCCTGCACACCCCAATGGGGTCCTGCACACCCCCACTGGAGTCCTGCACACTTTCAATGACGTCCTGCACACTCCCACTGGGGTCCTGTACACTTTATATGACGTCCTGCACATTCCCACTGGGGTCCTGCACACTTTCTTTGACGTCCAGCACACCCGCATTGGTGTCCTGCACACTTTCTGTGACGTCCTGCACACCCTCAGTAGGGTCATTGACATTCCCACTGGGGTGCTGCACACTTTCTATGACGTCCTGCACACCCCACTGGGGTCCTGCACACTTTCTATGACGTCCTGCACACCCTCACTAGGGTCCTGCACACTTTCTGTGACATCCTGCACACCCCTAATGGGATCCTGCACACTCCCACTGGGGTGCTGCACACTTTCTATGTACGTTCTGCACACCCCCACTGGGGTCCTGCACACTTTCTATGACGTCCTGCACACCCCACTGGGGTCTGTGCACACTTTCTATGACATCCTACACACCCCCAATGGGGTCCTGCACACTCCCACTGGGGTCCAGCACACTTTCTATGACGTCCTGCTTACTCCCACTGGGGTCCTACACACTTCGTATGACGTCCTGCACACCCCCACTGAGGTCCTGCACACTTTCTATGACGTCCTGCACACTCCCACTGGGGTCCTGCACACTTTGTATGACGTCCTGCGCACTCAAACTGAGGTCCTGCACACTTTCTATGACGTCCTGCTTACTCCCACTGGGGTCCTGCACAGTTTTTATGACGTCCTGCACACTCCCACTGGGGTCCTGCACACTTTCTATAACGTCCAACACATCCGCATTGGGGTCCTGCACACTTTCTGTGACGTCCTGCGCACCCCCTTTTCGAAGTCCTGCACACTTTCTGTGACATCCTGCACACCCCCAGTAGGGTCCTTGACATTCCCAGTGGGGTGCTGCACACTTTCTATGACGCCCTGCACACCCCCACTGGGGTCCTGCACACTTTCTATGACGTCCTGCACACACCCACTGGGATCTTGCACACTCCCACTGGGGTGCTGCACACTTTCTATGACGTCCTGCACACCCCCACTGGGGTCCTGCACATTTTCTATGTACGTTCTGCACACCCCCACTGAGGTCCTGCACACTCTAACTGGGGTCCTGCACACCTTCTATGACGTGCTGCGGACCCCCAATAAGGTCCTGCACACTTTCTGTGACGTCCTGCACACCCCTCACTAGGGTCCTGCACACTTTCTGTGACATCCTGCACACCCCCAATGGGATCCTGCACACTCCCACTGGGGTGCTGCACACTTTCTATGACGTCCTGCACACCCCCACTGGGGTCCTGCACACTTTCTATGTACGTTCTGCACACCCCCACTGGGGTCCTGCACACTTTCTATGACGTCCTGCACACCCCCACTGGGGTCGTGCACACTTTCTATGACATCATGCACACCCCCAATGGGATCCTGCACACTCCCACTGGGGTGCTGCACACTTTCTATGACGTCCTGCACACCCCCACTGGGGTCCTGCACACTTTCTATGACGTACTGCACACCCCCACTGGGGTCCTGCACACTTTGTATGAGGTTCTGCGCACTCAAACTGAGGTCCGTCACACTTTCTATAACGTCCAACACATCCGCATTGGGGTCCTGCACACTCCCACTGGGGTCCTGCACACTTTCTGTGACGTCCTGCGCACCCCCTTTTCGGAGTCCTGCACACTTTCTCTGACGTCCTGCACACCCCCACTGGGGTCCTGCACACTTTCTATGACGTCCTACACACACCCACTGGGGTCCTGCACACTTTCTGTGACATCCTGCACACCCCCAATGGGATCCTGCACACTCCCACTGGGGTGCTGCACACTTTCTATGACGTCCTGCACACCCCCACTGGGGTCCTGCACATTTTCTATGTACGTTCTGCACACCCCCACTGAGGTCCTGCACACTCTGACTGGGGTCCTGCACACCTTCTATGACGTGCTGCGGACCCCCAATAAGGTCCTGCACACTTTCTGTGACGTCCTGCACACCCCTCACTAGGGTCCTGCACACTTTCTGTGACATCCTGCACACCCCTAATGGGATCCTGCACACTCCCACTGGGGTGCTGCACACTTTCTATGTACGTTCTGCACACCCCACTGGGGTCCTGCACACTTTCTATGACGTCCTGCACACCCCCACTGGGGTCTTGCTTACTTTCTATGACATCCTACACACCCCCAATGGGGTCCTGCACACTCCCACTGGGGTCCTGCACACTTTCTATGACGTCCTGCTTACTCCCACTAGGGTCCTGCACACTTTGTATGACGTCCTGCGCATTCGTACTGAGGTCCTGCCCACTTTCTATAACGTCCAGCACACCCGCATTGGGGTCCTGCACACTTTCTGTGACGTCCTGCGCATCCTCAGTAGGGTCATTGACATTCCCAATGGGGTGCTGCACACTTTCTATGACGTGCTGCACACCCCCACTAAGGTCCTGCACACTTTCTATGACGTCCTGCACACCCCCACTGGGGTCCTGCACACTTTCTATGACATCATGCACACCCCCAATGGGATCCTGCACACTCCCACTGGGGTGCTGCACACTTTCTATGACGTCCTGCACACCCCCACTGGGGTCCTGCACACTTTCTATGTACGTTCTGCACACCCCCACTGAGGTCCTGCACACTTTCTATGACGTCCTGCACACTCCCACTGGGGTCCTGCACACTTTGTATGACGTCCTGCGCACTCAAACTGAGGTCCTGCACACTTTCTATGACGTCCTGCTTACTCCCACTGGGGTCCTGCACACTTTGTATGAGGTCCTGCGCACTCAAACTGAGGTCCGTCACACTTTCTATAACGTCCAACACATCCGCATTGGGGTCCTGCACACTTTCTGTGACGTCCTGCGCACCCCCTTTTCGGAGTCCTGCACACTTTCTGTGACATCCTGCACACCCCCAGTAGGGTCCTTGACATTCCCACTGGGGTGCTGCACACTTTCTATGACGTCCTGCACACCCCCACTGGGGTCCTGCACACTTTCTATGACATCCTGCGCACTCAAACTGAGATCCGTCACACTTTCTATAACGTCCAACACATCCGCATTGGGGTCCTGCCCACTTTCTATAACGTCCAGCACCCCCTTTTCGGAGTCCTGCACACTTTCTGTGACATCCTGCACACCCCCAGTAGGGTCCTTGACATTCCCACTGGGGTGCTGCACACTTTCTATGACGTCCTGCACACCCCCACTGGGGTCCTGCACACTTTCTATGACGTCCTGCACACACCCACTGGGGTCCTGCACACTTTCTGTGACATCCTGCACACCCCCAATGGGATCCTGCACACTCCCACTGGGGTGCTGCACACTTTCTATGACGTCCTGCACACCCCCACTGGGGTCCTGCACATTTTCTATGTACGTTCTGCACACCCCCACTGAGGTCCTGCACACTCTAACTGGGGTCCTGCACACCTTCTATGACGTGCTGCGGACCCCCAATATGGTCCTGCACACTTTCTGTGACGTCCTACACACCCCTCAATAGGGTCCTGCACACTTTCTGTGACATCCTGCACACCCCTAATGGGATCCTGCACACTCCCACTGGGGTGCTGCACACTTTCTATGTACGTTCTGCACACCCCCACTGGGGTCCTGCACACTTTCTATGACGTCCTGCACACCCCCACTGGGGTCTTGCTTACTTTCTATGACATCCTACACACCCCCAATGGGGTCCTGCACACTCCCACTGGGGTCCTGCACACTTTCTATGACGTCCTGCTTACTCCCACTGGGGTCCTGCACACTTCGTATGACGTCCTGCGCATTCGAACTGAGGCCCTGCCCACTTTCTATAACGTCCAGCACACCCGCATTGGGGTCCTGCACACTTTCTGTGACGTCCTGCGCACCCTCAGTAGGGTCATTGACATTCCCAATGGGGTGCTGCACACTTTCTATGACGTGCTGCAGACCCCCAATAAGGTCCTGCACACTTTCTATGACGTCCTGCTTACTCCCACTGGGGTCCTGCACACTTCGTATGACGTCCTGCGCATTCGAACTGAGGCCCTGCCCACTTTCTATAACGACCAGCACACCCGCATTGGGGTCCTGCACACTTTCTGTGACATCCTGCACACCCCCAATGGGATCCTGCACACTCCCACTGGGGTGCTGCACACTTTCTATGACGTCCTGCACACCCCACTGGGGTCCTGCACATTTTCTATGTACGTCCTGCACACCCCCACTGGGGTCCTGCACACTCTGACTGGGGTCCTGCACACCTTCTATGACGTGCTGCAGACCCCCAATAAGGTCCTGCACACTTTCTGTGACGTCCTGCACACCCCTCACTAGGGTCCTGCACACTTTCCGTGACATCCTGCACACCCCTAATGGGATCCTGCACACCCCCACTGAGGTCCTGCACACTCTAACTGGGGTCCTGCACACCCCCACTGGGGTCCTGCACACTTTCTATGACGTCCTGCACACCCCCACTGGGGTCTTGCTTACTTTCTATGACATCCTACATACCCCCAATGGGGTCCTGCACACTCCCACTGGGGTCCTGCACACTTTCTATGACGTCCTGCTTACTCCCACTGGGGTCCTACACACTTCGTATGACGTCCTGCACACCCCCACTGAGGTCCTGCACACTTTCTATGACGTCCTGCACACTCCCACTGGGGTCCTGCACACTTTCTGTGACGTCCTGCGCACCCTCAGTAGGGTCATTGACATTCCCAATGGGGTGCTGCACACTTTCTATGACGTGCTGCAGACCCCCAATAAGGTCCTGCACACTTTCTATGACGTCCTGCACACCCCCACTGGGGTCCTGCACACTTTCTATGACATCATGCACACCCCCAATGGAATCATGCACACTCCCACTGGGGGGCTGCACACTTTCTATGACGTCCTGCACACCCCCACTGGGGTCCTGCACACTTTCTATTTACGTTCTGCACACCCCCACTGAGGTCCTGCACACTTTCTATGACGTCCTGCACACTCCCACTGGGGTCCTGCACACTTTGTATGACGTCCTGCGCACTCAAACTGAGGTCCTGCACACTTTCTATGACGTCCTTCTTACTCCCACTGGGGTCCTGCACACTTTGTATGAGGTCCTACACACTCCCACTGGGGTCCTGCACACTTTCTATGACGTCCTGCACACACCCACTGGGGTCCTGCACACTTTCTGTGACATCCTGCACCCCCACTGGGATCCTGCACACTTTCTATGACATCCTGCACACCCCCAGTAGGGTCCTTGACATTACCAGTGGGGTGCTGCACACACACTTCTATGACGTCCTGCACACTCCCACTGGGGTCCTGCACACTTTGTATGAGGTCCTGCACACTCAAACTGAGATCCTGCACACTTTCTATAACGTCCTGCACATCCGCATTGGGGTCCTGCACACTTTCTGTGACGTCCTGGGCACCCCTTTGGGGTCCTGCACACTTTCTGTGACATCCTGCACACCCCCAGTAGGGTCCTGCACATTCCCACTGGGGTGCTGCACACTTTCTATGACGTTCTGCACACCCCCACTGGGGTCCTGCACACTTTCTATGACGTCCTGCACACACCCACTGGGGTCCTGCACACTTTCTGTGACATCCTGCACACCCCCAATGGGATCCTGCACACTCCCACTGGGGTGCAGCACACTTTCTATGACGTCCTGCACACCCCCACTGGGGTCCTGCACATTTTCTATGTACGTTCTGCACACCCCCACTGAGGTCCTGCACACTCTAACTGGGGTCCTGCACACCTTCTATGACGTGCTGCGGACCCCCAATATGGTCCTGCACACTTTCTGTGACGTCCTACACACCCCTCAATAGGGTCCTGCACACTTTCTGTGACATCCTGCACACCCCTAATGGGATCCTGCACACTCCCACTGGGGTGCTGCACACTTTCTATGTACGTTCTGCACACCCCCACTGAGGTCCTGCACACTTTCTATGACGTCCTGCACACTCCCACTGGGGTGCTGCACACTTTCTATGTACGTTCTGCACACCCCCACTGGGGTCCTGCACTCCCACTGGGGTCCTGCACACTTTCTATGACGTCCTGTTTACTCCCACTGGGGTCCTGCACACTTCGTATGACGTTCTGCGCATTCGAACTGAGGTCCTGCCCACTTTCTATAACGTCCAGCACACCCGCATTGGGGTCCTGCACACTTTCTGTGACGTCCTGCGCACCCTCAGTACGGTCATTGACATTCCCAATGGGGTGCTGCACACTTTCTATGACGTGCTGCAGACCCCACTGGGGTCCTGCACACTTTCTATGACGTCCTGCACACCCCCACTGGGGTCCTGCACACTTTCTATGACATCATGCACACCCCCAATGGGATCCTGCACACTGCCACTGGGGTGCTGCACACTTTCTATGACGTCCTGCACTCCCCCACTGGGGTCCTGCACACTTTCTATGTACGTTCTGCACACCCCCACTGAGGTCCTGCACACTTTCTATGACGTCCTGCACACTCCCACTGGGGTCCTGCACACTTTGTATGACGTCCTGCGCACCCCCACTGGGGTCGTGCACACTTTCTATGACATCATGCACACCCCCAATGGGATCCTGCACACTCCCACTGGGGTGCTGCACACTTTCTATGACGTCCTGCACACCCCCACTGGGGTCCTGCACACTTTCTCTGACGTCCTGCTTACTCCCACTGGGGTCCTGCACACTTTGTATGAGGTTCTGCGCACACAAACTGAGGTCCGTCACACTTTCTATAACGTCCAACACATCCGCATTGGGGTCCTGCACACTCCCACTGGGGTCCTGCACACTTTCTGTGACGTCCTACACACCCCTCACTAGGGTCCTGCACACTTTCTGTGACATCCTGCACACCCCTAATGGGATCCTGCACACTCCCACTGGGGTGCTGCACACTTTCTATGTACGTTCTGCACACCCCCACTGGGGTCCTGCACACTTTCTATGACGTCCTGCACACCCCCACTGGGGTCTTGCTTACTTTCTATGACATCCTACACACCCCCAATGGGGTCCTGCACACTCCCACTGGGGTCCTGCACACTTTCTATGACGTCCTGCACACCCCCACTGGGGTCCTGCACACTTTCTATGACATCCTGCACATTCGAACTGAGGTCCTGCCCACTTTCTATGACGTCCTGCACACCCCACTGGGGTCCTGCACACTTTCTGTGACGTCCTGCACACCCTCAGTAGGGTCATTGACATTCCCAATGGGGTGCTGCACACTTTCTATGACGTCCTGCACACTCCCACTGGGGTCCTGCACACTTTCTATGACGTCCTGCACACCCCCACTGGGGTCCTGCACACTTTCTATGACGTCCTGCACACCCCCACTGTGGTCCTGCACACTTTCTATGACATCCTGCGCACTCAAACTGAGGTCCTGCACACTTTCTATGAGGTCCTGCTTACTCCCACTGGGGGCCTGCACACTTTGTATGAGGTCCTGCACACTCAAACTGGGGTCCGTGCACTTTCTATAACGTCCAACACATCCCCATTGGGGTCCTGCACACTTTCTATGACGTCCTGCACACCCCCACTGGGGTCCTGCACACTTTCCATGACGTCCTGCACACTCAAACTGGGGTCCTGCACACTTTCTATGACATCCTACACACTCCCACTGGGGTCCTGCACACTTTCTATGACATCCTGCACACCCCCAACGGGATCCTGCACACTTCCACTGAGGTGCTGCACACTTTCTATGACGTCCTGCATACCCCCACTGGGGTCCTGCACACTTTCTATGACGTCCTGCACACCCCCACTGGGGTCCTGCACACTTTCTATGACGTCCTGCACACCCCCACTGGGGTCCTGCACACTTCCTATGACGTCCTGCACACCCCCACTGGGGTCCTGCACACTTTCTATGACATCCTGCACACCCCCAATGGGATCCTGCACACTCCCACTGAGGTGCTGCACACTTTCTATGACGTCCTGCACACCCCCACTGGGGTCCTGCACACTTTCTATGACGTCCTGCACACCCCCACTGGGGTCCTGCACATTTTCTATGTACGTTCTGCACACCCCCACTGAGGTCCTGCACACTTTCTATAACGTCCAACACATCCGCATTGGGGTCCTGCACACTCCCACTGGGGTCCTGCACACGTTCTAAGACGTCCTGCGCACCCCCACTGGAGTCCTGCACACTTTCTGTGACACCATGCACCCCCCCAATGGGATCCTGCACACTCCCACTGGGGTGCTGCACACTTTCTATGTACGTTCTGCACACCCCCACTGGGGTCCTGCACACTTTCTATGACGTCCTGCTTACTCTCACTGGGGTCCTGCACACTTTGTATGAGGTCCTACACACAACCAATGGGGTCCTGCACACTCCCACTGGGGTCCTGCACACCTTCTATGACGTCCTGCTTACTCCCACTGGGGTCCTGCACACTTCGCATGACGTCCTGCGCATTCGAACTGAGGCCCTGCCCACTTTCTATAACGTCCAGCACACCCGCATTGGGGTCCTGCACACTTTCTATGACGTCCTGCACACTCCCAATGGGGTCCTGCACACTTTGTATGACGTCCTGCGCACCCCCACTGGGGTCGTGCACACTTTCACACTCCCACTGGGGTCCTGCACATTTTCTATGACGTCCTGCACACCCCCACTGGGGTCCTGCACACCTGACTGGGTTCCTGCACACTTTCTATAACGTCCAGCACACCCGCATTGGGGTCCTGCACACTTTCTGTGACGACCTGCACACCCCCCACTGGGGTCCTGCACACTTTCTATGACATCCTGCACATCCCTAATGGGATCCTGCACACTCCCACTGGGGTGCTGCACACTTTCTATGACGTCCTGCACACCCCACTGGGGTCCTGCACACTTTCTATGACGTCCTGCACACCCCACCCAGGTCCTGCACACTCCCACTGGGGTCCTGCACACTTTCTATGACGTCCTGCGGACCCCCAATAAGGTCCTGCACACTTTCTATGACGTCCTGCACACCCCCACTGGGGTCCTGCACACTTTCTGTGACATCCTGCACACCCCCATGGGATCCTGCACACTCCCACTGGGGTGCTGCACACTTTCTATGTACGTCCTGCACACCCCCACTGGGGTCCTGCACACTTTCTATGACGTCCTGCACACTCCCACCTGGGGTCCTGCTTACTTTCTATGACATCCTGCACACCCCCAACTGGGGTCCTGCACACTCCCATTCGAGTCCTGCACACTTTCTATGACGTCCTGCACACTCCCACTGGGGTACTGCACACTTTCTATGACGTCCTGCACACCCCCACTGGGGACCTGCGCACTTTCCATGATGTCCTGCACACTCCCATTCATGTCCTGCACACTTTCCAGACGTCCTGCACACCCTCAGTAGGGTCCTGCACATTCCCACTGGGGTGCTGCACACTTTCTATGACGTCCTGCTCACCCCCACTGGGGTCCTGCTCACTTTCTATGACGTCCTGCACACCCATTGGGGTCTTGCACACTTTCTTTGACATCCTGCACACCCCTAATGGGATCCTGCACACTCCCACTGGGGTGCTGCACACTTTCTATGACGTCCTGCACACCCCCACTGGGGTCCTGCACACTTTGTATGAGGTCCTGCGCACTCAAATTGAGGTCCTTCACACTTTCTATAACGTCCAGCACATCCGCATTGGGGTCCTGCACACCTTCTGTGACGTCCTGCGCACCCCCTTTTCGGAGTCCTGCACACTTTCTGTGACATCCTGCACACCCCCAGTAGGGTCCTTGACATTCCCACTGGGGTGCTGCACACTTTCTATGACGTCCTGCACACCCCACTGGGGTCCTGCACAGTTTCCATGACGTCCTGCACACCCTCACTGGGGTCCTGCACACTTTCTGTGACATCCTGTACCCCCCCAATGGGGTCCTGCACACTCCCACTGGGGTGCTGCACACTTTCTATGTACGTCCTGCACACCCCACTGGGGTCCTGCACACTTTCTATGACGTCCTGCACACCCCACTGGGGTCCTGCACACTTTCTATGACATCCTACACACCCCAATGGGGTCCTGCACACTCCCACTGGGGTCCTGCACACTTTGTATGAGGTCCTACACACTCCCACTGGGGTCCTGCACACTTTCTATGACGTCCTGCACACACCCACTGGGGTCCTGCACACTTTCTGTGACATCCTGCACACCCCCAATGGGATCCTGCACACTCCCACTGGGGTGCTGCACACTTTCTATGACGTACCCCACGACCACACTCCACTGGGGTCCTGCACACTTTCTATGACGTCCTGCACACTCCCACTGGGGTCCTGCACACTTTCTTAGTCGTCCTGCACACTACCACTGGGGTCCTGCACACTCCTACTGGGGTCCTGCACACTTTGTGTGACGTCATGCCCACTCACACTGTGGTCCTGCACACTTTCTATGACGTCCCTGCACACCCCCACTGGGGTCCTGCACACTTTCATGACGGTCCTGCACAACTCAAACTGAGGTCCTGCTCACTTTCTATGACGTCCTGCACACCCCATTGGGGTGCTGCACACTTTCTATGACATCCTGCACACCCCCACTGGAGTCCTGCACACTTTCTTTGACATCCTGCACACCCCCAGTAGGGTCCTGCACATTACCACTGGGGTGCTGCACACTTTCTATGACGTCCTGCACACTCCCACTGGGAGTCCTGCACACTTTGTATGACGTCCTGCACACTCAAACTGAGATCCTGCACACTTTCTATGACGTCCTGCACACCCCCACTGGGGTCCTGCACACTTTCTATGACGTCCTGCACACCCCCCACTGGGGTCCTGCACACTTTCTGTGACATCCTGCACACCCCCAGTAGGGTCCTTGACATTCCCACTGGGGTGCTGCACACTTTCTGTGACGTGCTGCATACCCCCCACTAGGGTCGTGCACACTTTCTGTGACATCCTGCACACCCCATTGGGGTCTTGCACACTCCCACTGGGGTGCAGCACACTTTCTATGACGTCCTGCACACTCCCCACTGGGGTCCTGCACACTTTCCATGACGTGCTGCAGACCCCCACTGGGGTCCTGCACACTCTAACAGGGGTCCTGCACACTTTCTGTGACGTCCTGCACACCCCTCCAGTGGGGTCCTGCACACTATCTGTGACATTCTGCACTCCCCCAATAGGGTCCTGCACACTTTCTGTGACATCCTGCACACCCCCAATGGGATCCTGCACACTTTCCCACTGGGGTCCTGCACACTTTCTATGTACGTCCTGCACACCCCACTGGGGTCCTGCACACTTTCTATGACGTCCTGCACACCCCCACTGGGGTCCTGCACACTTTCTATGACATCCTGCACACCCCCAATGGGGTCCTGCACACTCCCACTGGGGACCTGCACGCTTTCTATGGCGTCCTGCACACCCCTACTGAGGTACTCTACTCATTCCACGACGTCCTGCACACTCTTACTGGGGTCCTGCACACTTCGTATGACGTCCTGCGCACTCCCACTGAGGCCCTGCCCACTTTCTATAACGTCCTGCACACCCGCATTGGGGTCCTGCACACTTTCTGTGACGTCCTGCGCACTCCTCAGTAGGGTCATTGCACATGACACTTGATGGCCTACTCCCCATGGGGTGCTGCACACTTTCTATGACGTCCTGCACTCCCACTGGGGTCCTGCACACTTTCTATGACGTCCTGCACACCCCCACTGGGGTCCTGAACACTTTCTATGACGTCCTGCACACCCCCCAATGGGATCCTTGCACACTGCCACTGGGGTGCTTCACCCTTTTTTATGACGTCCTGCACACCCCCACCGGGGTCCTGCTCACTTTCTATGACGTCCTGCACACCCCATTGGGGTGCTGCACACTTTCTATGACGTCCTGCACACCCCCACTGGGGTCCTGCACACTTTCTATGACGTCCTGCACACCCCCAATGGGATCCTGCACACTCCCACTAAGATGCTGCACACTTTCTATGACGTCCTGCACACCCCCACTGGGGTCCTGCACACTTTCTATGACGTCCTGCACACCCCCACTGGGGTCCTGCTCACTTTCTATGACGTCCTGCACACACAAACTGGGGTCCTGCACACTTTCTATAACGTCCAACACACATCCGCATTGGGGTCCTGCACACTCCCACTGGGGTCCTGCACACTTTCTGTGACGTCCTGCACACTCCCACTGGGGTCCTGCACACTTTCTATGACGTCCTGCACACCCCTAATGGGATCCTGCACACTCCCACTGGGGTGCTGCACACTTTCTATGTACGTCCTGCACACCTCCACTGGGGTCCTGCACACTTTCTATGACGTCCTGCACACCCCACTGGGGTCCTGCACACTTTCTATGACATCCTGCACACCCCCAATGGGGCCCTGCACACTCCCACTGGGGTCCTGCACACTTTGAATGACGTCCTGCACTCCCACTGGGGTCCTGCACGCTTTCTATGTACGTCCTGCACACCCCACTGGGGTCCTGCACACTTTCTATGACGTCCTGCACACCCCCACTGGGGTCCTGCACACTTTCTATGACGTCCTGCACACTCTCAGTAGGGTCCTTGACATTCCCACTGGGGTCCTGCACACTTTGTATGACGTCCTGCTCACTCCCACTGGGGTCCTGCACACTTTTTATGACGTCCTGCTCACCCCCACCGGGATACTGCACACTTTTTATGACGTCCTGCTCATCCCCACTGGGGTCCTGCACACTTTTTATGACGTCCTGCACACTCCCATTGGGGCCCTGCGCGCTCCCACTGGGGTCCTGCACACTTTTTATGACGTCCTGCTCACCCCCACTGGGATACTGCACACTTTTTATGACGTCCTGCTCATCCCACTGGGATCCTGCACACTTTCTATGACGTCCTGCTCACCCCACTGGGGTCCTGCACACTTTCTATGACGTCCTGCACACTCACACTGGGGTGCTGCACACTTTCTATGACGTCCTGCTTACTCCCACTGGGGTCCTGCACACTTTCTATGACGTCCTGCACACCCCCACTGGGGTCCTGTTCACTTTCTATGACGTCCTGCACACCCCTAATGGGATCCTGCACACTCCCACTGGGGTGCTGCACTTTCTATGACGTCCTGCACACCCCACTGGGGTCCTGCACACTTTCTATGTACGTCCTGCACACCCCCCACTGGGGTCCTGCACACTTTCTATGACGTCCTGCACACCCCACTGGGGTCCTGCACACTTTGTATGACGTCCTGCACACTTTACTGGGGTCCTGCACGCTTTCTATGTACGTCCTGCACACCTCCAAAGGGGTCCTGCACACTCTCACTGGAGTGCTGCCTCCTTTTTTATGACGTCCTGCACACCCCCACTGAAATTCTGCACGCTTTCTATGTACGTCCTGCACACCTCCAATGGGGTCCTGCACACTTTGTATGACATCCTGCGCACCCCCACTGGGGTCCTGCACACTTTCTATGACGTCCTGCACACCCCCACTGGGGTCCTGCCTTTCTATGGCACGTCCTGCACACCTGCACTCGGGTGCTGCCTCCTTGACGTCCTGCACACCCCCACTGAGGGTCCTGCACACTTTCTATGACGTCCTGCACACCCCAATGGGGTCCTGCACACTCCCACTGGGGTGCTGCACACTTTCTATGTACGTCCTGCACACCCCACTGGGGTCCTGCACACTTTCTATGACGTCCTGCACACCCCACTGGGGTCCTGCACACTTTCTGTGACATCCTGCACACCCCCAGTAGGGTCCTTGACATTCCCACTGGGGTGCTGCACACTTTCTATGACTTCCTGCACACCCCCACTGGGGTCCTGCACACTTTCTATGACGTCCTGCACACTCTAACTGGGGTCCTGCACACTTTCTATAACGTGCTGCAGACCCCCAATAAGGTCCTGCACACTTTCTGTGAGGTCCTGCGCACCCCCAGTAGGGTCCTGCACACTCCCACTGGGATGCTGCACACTTTCTATGACGTCCTGCACACCCCTACTGGGGTCCTGCACACTTTCTATGTACGTTCTGCACACCTTCACTGAGGTCCTGCACACTTTCTATGACGTCCTGCACACCTCCATTGGGGTCCTGCACACTTTCTATGACATCCTTGCACACCCCCAATGGGGTACTGCACACTCCCACTGGGGGTCCTGCACACTTTCTATGACGTCCTGCACCCCCACTGGGGTCCTGCACACTTTCATGACGTCCTGCTCACTCCCACTGGGGTCCTGCACACTTTTTATGACGTCCTGCTCGCCCCCAATGGGGTCCTGCACACTTTTTATGACGTCCTGCTCATCCCCACTGGGGTCCTGCACACTTTTTATGACGTCCTGCACACTCCCATTGGGGCCCTGCGCGCTCCCACTGGGGTCCTGCACACTTTTTATGACGTCCTGCTCACCCCCACTGGGATACTGCAAACTTTCTATGACGTCCTGCTCACCCCCACTGGGGTCCTGCACACTTTGTATGACGTCCTGCTCACTCCCACTGGGGTCCCAGTACTGCACATACTGATGATGACGTCCTGCCACTTCCCACTGGGGTCCTGCACACTTCCTATGACGTCGTGCACACTCCCACTGGGGTCCTGCACACCATTTTATGACGTCCTGCACAACCCTACTGGGGTCCTGCACACTTTCTATGGCGTCCTGCACACTCCCACTGGGGTACTGCCTCGTTCCGGACGTCCGCACACCTGGGTCCTGCACACTTTCTGATGACGTCCTGCACACCCCTCACTGGGGTCCTGCACACTTTCTATGACATCCTGCACACCCCCAATAGGTCCTGCACACTTTATATGCCTGCACACTCCCACTGGGGTCCTGCACACTTTCTATGACGTCCTGCACACCCCCACTGGGGTCCTGCACACTTTCTATGACGTCCTGCACACTCCCACTGGGGTCCTGCATACTTTCTATGACGTCCTGCACACCCCCACTGGGGTCCTGCGCACTTTCTATGACGTCCTGCACACCCCCACTGGGGTCCTGCACACTTTCTATGACGTCCTGCACACTCCCACTGGGGTCCTGCACACTTTCTATGACGTCCTGCACACCCCCACTGTCGTCCTGCCCACTTTCTTTGACATCCTCCACACCCCCAATGCGCTCCTGCACACTCCCACTGGGGTCCTGCACACTTTCTTTGACGTCCTGCACACCCCCACTGGGGTCCTGCACACTTTCTATGACGTCCTGCACACCCCTGGGGTCCTGCACACTCGACGTGCTGCACACTTTATGGGGTCCTGCACACTTTATGGGGTCCTGCACACTTTGTATGAGGTTCTGCGCACTCAAACCGAGGTCCTTCACACCCCACTGGGGTCCTGCACACTTTCTATGACGTCCTGCACACTCCCACTGGGGTCCTGCACACTTTCTATGTACGTCCTGCACACCCCACTGGGGTCCTGCACACTCCCACTGGGGTCCTGCACACTTTCTATGACGTCCTGCACACCCCACTGGGTCCTGCACACTTTCTATGACGTCCTGCACACCCCCAACTAGGTCCTGCACACTTTCTATGACGTCCTGCACACCCCCAATGGGGTCCTGCACACTCCCACTGGGGTCCTGCACACTTTCTATGACGTCCTGCACACCCCACTGGGGTCCTGCACACTTTCTATGTACGTCCTGCACACCCCTACTGGGGTCCTGCACATTCCACTATGATTCCCTGCACACTCCCACTGGGGTCCTGCACGCTTTCTATGTACGTCCTGCACACCCCCACTGGGTCCTGCACACTTTCTATGACGTCCTGCACACCCCACTGGGGTCCTGCACACTTTCTATGACGTCCTGCACACTCCCACTGGGGTCCTGCACACTTTCTATGACATTCTGCACACCCCCAATAGGGTCCTGCACACCTCCGCTGGGGTCCTGCGCACTTTCTATGACGTCCTGCATACTCCCACTGGGGTCCTGCGCACTTTCTATGACGTCCTGCATACTCCCACTGGGGTCCTGCACACTTTCTTTGACGTCCAGCACACCCGCATTGGTGTCCTGCACACTTTCTGTGACGTCCTGCGCACCCCAGTAGGGTCTGACATTCCCAATGGGGTGCTGCACACTTTCTATGACGTCCTGCACACCCCCACTGGGGTCCTGCACACTTTCTATGTACGTCCTGCACACCCCCACTGGGGTCCTGCACACTTTCTATGACGTCCTGCACACCCCCACTGGGGTCCTGCACACTTTCTGTGACGTCCTGCACACCCCCACTGGGGTCCTGCACACTTTCTGCGACATCCTGCACACCCCCTACTGGGGTACTATGACGTCCTGCACACTCCCACTGGGGTCCTGCACACTTTCTATGACGTTCTGCACACTCCCACTGGGGTCCTGCCCAACTTCTGAGACATCCTGCACACCCCCACTGGAGTCCTGCACACTTTCAATGACGTCCTGCACACTCCCACTGGGGTCCTGTACACTTTATATGACGTCCTGCACATTCCCACTGGGGTCCTGCACATTTTCTATGACGTCCTGCACACCCCCACTGGGGTCCTGCACACTTTCTATGACGTCCTGCACACCCCACTGGGGTCCTGCACACTTTCTGTGACGTCCCTGCACACTCCCATTGGGGGTCCTGCACACTTTCTATGTACATCCTGCACACCCCCAATGGGGTCCTGCACACTCCCACTGGGGTGCTGCACACTTTCTATGACGTCCTGCACACCCCACTGGGGTCCTGCACACTTTCTATGACGTCCTGCACACCCCCACTGGGGTCCTGCACACTTTCTATGACATCCTGCACACCCCCAATGGGGTCCTGCCCACCCCCACTTGGATCCTGCACACTTTCTATGACGTCCTGCACACTCCCTCTGGGGTCCTGCGCCCTATTTTATGACGTCCTGCACACCCCCACTGGGATCCTGCACACTTTCTATGGCGTCCTGCACACCCCTACTGGGGTCCTGCACGCTTTCTATGTACGTCCTGCACACCCCCAGTAAGGTCCTGCACATTCCCAATGGGGTGCTGCACACTTTCTATGACGTGCTGCACACTCCCAATGGGGTCCTGCACACTTTCTATGTACGTCCTGCACACCCCCACTGGGGTCCTGCACACTTTCTATGACATCCTGCACACCCCCAATGGGGTCCTGCACACTCCCACTGGGGTGCTGCACACTTTCTATGACGTCCTGCACACTCCCACTGGGGTCCTGCACACTTTCTATGACGTCCTGCACACCCCTACTGAGGTCCTGCACACTCCCACTGGGGTCCTGCACACTTTCTATGACGTCCTGCACACCCCCACTGGGGTCCTGCACACTTTCTATGACGTCCTGCACACCCCACTGGGGTCCTGCACACTTTCTATGACATCCTGCACACCCCCAATGGGGTCCTGCACACTCCCACTGGGGTGCTGCACACTTTCTATGACGTCCTGCACACCCCACTGGGGTCCTGCACACTTTCTATGACGTCCTGCACACCCCCACTGGGGTCCTGCACACTTTCCATGACGTCCTGCACACACAAACTGGGGTCCTGCACACTTTGTATGAGGTCCTACACACTCCCAATGGGGTCCGGCACACTCCCACTGGGGTCCTGCACACTTTCTATGACGTCCTGCAGGCCCCCACTGGGGTCCTGCACACTTTCTATGACATCCTGCACACTCCGAATGGGATCCTGCACACTCCCACTGGGGTGCTGCACACTTTCTATGACGTCCTGCACACACCCCACTGGGGTCCTGCACACTTTCTATGACGTCCTGCACACCCCACTGGGGTCCTGCACGCTTTCTATGACATCCTGCACACCCCCAATGGGGTCCTGCACACTCCCACTGGGGTCCTGCACACTTTCTATGACGTCCTGCACACTCCCACTGGGGTCCTGCACACTTCGTATGTACGTCCTGCACACTCCCACTGAGGTCCTGCACACTTTCTATAACGTCCAGCACACCCGCATTGGGGTCCTGCACACTTTCTGTGACGTCCTGCACACCCTCAGTAGGGTCCTTGACATTCCCAATGGGGTGCTGCACACTTTCTATGACGTCCTGCACACCCCCAATAAGGTCCTGCACACTTTCTATGACGTCCTGCACACCCCCACTGGGGTCCTGCACACTTTCTATGACGTCCTGCACACACTCCCACTGAGTCCTGCACATTCCTAATGACGTCCTGCACACTCCCACTGGGGTCCTGCACACACTTTTATGACGTCCTGCACACTCAAACTGGGGTCCTGCACACTTTCTATGACGTCCTGCACACTCCCACTGGGGTCCTGCCCACTTTCTCTGACGTTCTGCACACCCCACTGGGGTCCTGCACACTTTTTATGACGTCCTGCTCACCCCCACTGGGGTCCTGCACACTTTTTATGACGTCCTGCACACTCCCATTGGGGCCCTGCACACTTTGTATGACGTCCCTGCACACCCCCACTGGGGTCCTGCACACTTTCTATGACGTCCTGCACACTCCCACTGGGGTCCTGCACACTTTATGACATCCTGCACACCCCCAAATGGGATCCTGCACACTGCCACTGGGGTCCTGCACACTTTCTATGACGTCCTGCACACCCCCACTGGGGTCCTGCACACTTTCCTATGTACGTCCTGCACACCCCACTGGGGTCCTGCCCACGTTTTCTGACGTCCTGCCCGCTCCCACTGGGGTCCTGCACACTTTTTATGACGTCCTGCTCATCCCCACTGGGGTCCTGCACACTTTTTATGACGTCCTGCACACTACCATTGGGGCCCTGCGCGCTCCCACTGGGATCCTGCACACTTTTTATGACGTCCTGCTCACCCCTACTGGGGTTCTGCACACTTTTTATGACGTCCTGCTCACCCCCACTGGGGTCCTGCACACTTTCTATGACATCCTGCACACCCCCTACTGAGGTCCTGTACTCATTCCACACTCCTGCACACCTTACTGGGGTCCTGCACATACACTATGATGTCCTGCACACCCCACTGGGGTCCTGCACGCTTTCTATGACGTCCTGCACACCCCTCACTGGGTCCTGCACACTTTCTTCTGTGACATCCTGCACACCCCCTACTGGATCCTGCACACTCCCACTGGGGTGCTGCACACTTTCTATGTACGTCCTGCACACCCCCACTGGGGTCCTGCACACTTTCTATGACGTCCTGCACACTCCCACTGGGGTCCTGCACACTTTCTATGACATCCTTCACACCCCCAATGGGGTCCTGCCCACTCCCACTGGGGTCCTGCACACTTTTTATGACGTCCTGCACACCCCACTGGGGTCCTGCACACTTTCTATGACGTCCTGCACACCTGCTGAGGTCCTGCACGCTTTCTATAACGTCCTGCGCACTCCCACTGGGGTCCTGCACACTTTTTATGACGTCCTGCTCACTCCCATTGGGGCCCTGCGCGCTCCCACTGGGATCCTGCACACTTTTTATGACGTCCTGCTCACCCCACTGACGTCCTGCACACTTTCTACGACGTCCTGCACACTCCCACTGTGGTCCCGTACACTTTCTGCGGCATAGTGCGCACTCCCAGTGGGGTCCTGGACAATTTCTACGACGTGCTGCACACTCCCACTGCGGTCCTGCACACTTTCTATGACGTCCTGCTCACCCCCACTGGGGTCCTGCACACTTTGTATGACGGACTGCTCACTCCCACTGGGGTCCTGCACACTTTTTATGACGTCCTGCACACCCGCACTGGGATACTGCACACTTTTTATGACGTCCTGCTCATCCCCACTGGGGTCCTGCACACTTTTTATGACCTCCTGCACACTCCCATTGGGGCCCTGCGCGCTCCCACTGGGGTCCTGCACACTTTTTATGACGTCCTGCTCACCCCCACTGGGGTCCTGCACACTTTGTATGACGTCCTGCACACTCCCACTGGGGTTCTGCGCACTTTTTATGACGTCATGCTCACCCCCAATGGGATCCTGCACACTCCCACTGGGGTGCTGCACACTTTCTATGACGTCCTGCACACCCCCACTGGGGTCCTGCACACTATTCTATGTACGTCCTGCACACCCCCCACTGGGGTCCTGCACACTCTAACTGGGGTCCTGCACACTTTCTATGACGTCCTGCACACCCCACTGGGGTCCTGCACACTTTCTATGACGTCCTGCACACCCCACTGGGGTCCTGCACACTTTCTATGACGTCCTGCACACCCCCAATAGGGTCCTGCACGCTTTCTATGTACGTCCTGCACACACCCAATGTCCTGCACATCATGCACACCCCCAATGGGATCCTGCACACACCCCACTGGGGTGCTGCACACTTTATGACGTCCTGCACACCCCCACTGGGGTCCTGCACACTTTCTATGTACGTCCTGCACACCCCACTGGGGTCCTGCACACTTTCTATGACGTCCTGCACACCCCTTACTGGGGTCCTGCACACTTTCCATGACGTCCTGCATACTCCTAATGGGGTCCTGCACACTTTCTATGACATCCTGCACACCCCCAATGGGGTCCTGCACACTCCCACTGGGGTCCTGCACACTTTCTATGACGTCCTGCACACCCCCACTGGGTCCTGCACACTTTCTATGACATCCTGCACACCCCCAATGGGATCCTGCACACCCCACTGGGGTGCTGCACACTTTCTATGACGTCCTGCACACCCCACTGGGGTCCTGCACACTTTGTATGAGACGTCCTGCACACTCCCACTGAGGTCCTGCACACTTTCTATAACGTCCTGCACACCCCCACTGGGGTCCTGCACACTTTCTATGACGTCCTGCACACTCCCACTGGGGTCCTGCACACTTTCTATGTACGTTCTGCACACTTTCTCCCCACCCAGGTCCTGCACACCCCTGACTGGGGTCCTGCACCTTCTATGACGTGCTGCACCCCCCAACTGGGATCCTGCACTCTTTCTGTGACGTCCTGCACACCTCCCTACTAGGTCCTGCACACTTTCTGTGACATCCTGCACACCCCCACTGGGATCCTGCACACTCCCACCTGGGGTGCTGCACACTCTCTATGACGTCCTGCACACCCCACTGGGGTCCCTGCACATTTTCTATGTACGTCTGCACACCCTGCACCCAGGTCCTGCACACTCTGACTGGGGTCCTGCACCCTTCTATGACGTCCTGCACACCCCCACTGGGGTCCTGCACACTTTCTATGACGTCCTGCACACCCCACTGGGGTCCTGCACACTTTCTATGACATCCTGCACACCTTCAATGGGGTCCTGCACACCCCCACTGGGGTCCTGCACACTTTCTATGACGTCCTGCACACTCCCACTGGGGTCCTGCACACTTTCTATGACGTCCTGCACACTCCCACTGGGGTCCTGCACACTTTCATGACGTCCTGCACACCCCCAATGGGGTCCTGCTCGCTTTCTATGACGTCCTGCACACTCCCACTGGGGTCCTGCGCCCTAATTTATGACGTCCTGCACACCCCCTCTGGGATCCTGCACACTTTATATGGCGTCCTGCACACTCCCACTGGGGACCTGCACGCCTTCTATGACGTCCTGCACACCCCCACTGGGATCCTGCACACTTTCTATGACGTCCTGCACACCCCACTGGGGTCCTGCACACTTTGTATGACGTCCTGCACACCCCACTGGGGTCCTGCACACTTTCTATGACATCCTGCACACCCCCAATGGGGTCCTGCACACTCCCACTGGGATGCTGCCTCTTTTTATGACGTCCTGCACACCCCACTGGGGTCCTGCAAGCTTTCTATGACGTCCTGCACACTCCCACTGGGGTCCTGCACACTCCCACTGGGGTGCTGCACTTTTTCGATGACGTCCTGCACACTCACACTGGGTCCTGCACACTTTCTATGACGTCCTGCACACTTCCACTGGGGTACTACACACTTTCTATAACGTCCTGCACACCCCATTGGGATCCTGCATTGGGTCCTGCACACTCCCACTGGGGTCCTGCACACTTTCTATGTACGTCCTGCACACCCCCACCCAGGTCCTGCACACTTTCTATGACGTCCTGCACACTTTACTGGGGTCCTGCACGCTTTCTATGTCCTGCACACCCCACAAGGTCCTGCACACTTTCTGTGACGTCCTGCACACTCCCATTGGGGTCCTACACACTTTCTGCGACATCCTTCACACCCCCAATGGGGTACTGCACACTCCCACTGGGGTGCTGCCTCCTTTTTATGACGTCCTGCACACCCCCACTGGGATTCTGCACGCTTTCTATGTACGCCCTGCACACCTCCAATGGGGTCCTGCACACTCCCACTGGGGTGCTGCCTCCTTTTTTATGACGTTCTGCACACCCCCACTGGGATCCTGCACACTTTCTATGTACGTCCTGCACACCTCCATTGGGGTCCTGCACCCTTTCTATGACGTCCTGCACACCCCCAATGACGTCCTGCACACTCTTACTGGGGTCCTGCACACTTTCTATGACGTCCTGCACACCCCCACTGGGGTCCTGCACACTTTCTATGACGTCCTGCACACCCCACTGGGGTCCTGCACACTTTTCTATGTGCAACGTCCTGCACACCCGCACTGGGGTCCTGCACACTTTCTGTTAATGGCGTCCTGCACACCCCCACTGGGGTCATTGACATTCTAATGGGGTGTTCCATGACGCCCTGGACACTCCCACTGGGGTCCTGCACACTTTCTGTGACGCCCTGCACACTCCCACTGGGGTCCTGCACACTTTCTATGACGTCCTGCATACCCCCACTGGGGTCCTGCACACTTTATATGACGTCCTGCATACCCCCACTGGAGTCCTACTCACTTTCTATGACGTCCTGCACACCCCCTAATGGGGTCCTGCACGCTCCCACTGGGGTCCTGCACACTTTCTATGACGTCCTGCACACCCCCACTGGGGTCCTGCTCACTTTCTATGACGTCCTGCACACACTGCACCCACTGGGGTCCTGCACACTTTTTATGACGTCCTGCACACTCCCACTGGGGTCCTGCACACTTTCTATGACGTCCTGCACACCCCCACTGGGGTCCTGCACACTTCCTCTGGGGTCCTGCACACTTTCTATGACGTCCTGCACACCCCACTGGGGTCCTGCTCACCTTCTATGACATCCTGCACACCTTCAATGGGTCCTGCACACTCCCACTGGGGTCCTGCGCCCTATTTTATGACGTCCTGCACACCCCCACTGGGATCCTGCACACTTTCTATGGCGTCCTGCACACCCCTACTGGGGTACTGTACTCGTTCCACGTCCTGCACACCCCCAATACTGGGTCCTGCACACTGGCGTGCCCTGCACACCCCACTGGGGTGCTGCACACTTTCTATGACGTCCTGCACACCCCCACTGGGATCCTGCACACTTTCTATGGCGTCCTGCACACCCGCACTGGGGTCCTGCACACTTTCTATGACGTCCTGCGCACCCCCAATGGGGTCCTGCTTGCTTTCTATGATGTCCTGAATACTCCCAATGGGGTCCTGCACACTCCCACTGGGGTCCTGCGCCCTTTTTTTATGACGTGGTGCACACCCCACTGGGATCCTGCACACTTTCTATGGCGTCCTGCACACCCCCACTGGGGTCCTGCACACTTTCTATGACGTCCCTGCACACTCCCACTGGGGTCCTGCACATTTCTTATGACGTCCTGCACACTCCTACTGAGGTCCTGCACACTTTCTATGTACGTCCTGCACACCCCCACTGGGATCCTGCACACTTTATGTGACGTCCTGCACACTCAAGCTTGGATCAGTCCTGCACACTTTCTATAACGTCCTGCACATCCCCATTGGGGTCCTGCACACTCCCAATGGGGTTCCTGCCTCCTTTTATGACGTCCCTGCACACCCCACTTCACTGGGATCCTGCACACTTTCTGTGACATCCTGCACACCCCCATGGGGTATTGCACACTCCCGCCTGAGGTGCTGCCTTCTTTTATGACGTCCCTTGCACATTCCCAGCTGGGGTCCTGCACACTCTATGACGTCCTGCACACCCCACTGGGGTCCTGCACACTTTCTATGACACGTCCTGCACACACCTCTGGGGTCCTGCACACACTTTCTATGACATCCTGCACGCACCCCTACTGAGGTACTGTACTCATTCCACGACGTCCTGCACACTCCCACTGGGGTTCTGCACACTTTCTATGACGTCCTGCACACTCCCACTGGGGTCCTGCACACTTTTCTGTACGTCTGCATTTTTCATTGTACGTTCTGCACACCCCCACTGAGGTCCTGCACACTCCCACTGGGGTCCTGCACACTTTCTATGACGTCGTGCGGACACCCCACTGGGGTCTGCACACTTTCTATGACGTCCTGCACACCCCTCACTGGGGTCCTGCACCACTATTCTATGACGTCCTGCACACCCCCACTGAGGTCCTGCACACATCCCACTGACGTCCTGCACACTTTCTACTGACATCCTGCACACCCCCACTGGGGATGCCTGCACACTCCCACTGGGGGTGCTGCACGCTTTCTATGTACGTCCTGCACACCCCCACTGGGGTCCTGCACACTTTCTATGTACGTCCTGCACACCCCCATTGGGGTACTGCACTCGTTCTATGACGTCCTGCACACTCCCACTGGGGGTCCTGCACATTTTGTAGTGACGTCTGCGCACCCCCCCCACTGGGGTCGTGCACACTCCCACTGGGGTCCTGCACATTTTCTATGTGCGTTCACCCCCCACCCAGGTCCTGCACACTCTGACTGGGGTCCTGCACCATTCTATGACATGCTGCAGACCCCAATAAATCCTACTCTTTCTGTGACGTCCTGCACACACTCACTAGGGTCCTGCACACTCTGTGACATCCTGCACACTAATAGGATCCTGCACACTCCCACTGGGGTGCTGCACACTTCTATATGAGCATCCTGCACACCCCACTGGGGTCCTGCACACTTTCTATGTACGTCCTAGACACCCCCAGTAGGGTGCTGCACACTCAAACTGGGGTCCCTGCACACTTTTTATGACATCCTGCACACCTCCACTGGGGTCCTGCACACTTTCTATGACGTCCTGCACCCAATGGTCCTGCACCTCCCACTGGGGTGATACACACTTTCTATGACGTCTGCACACACTCCTCACTGAGGTCCTGCACACTTTCTATGACATCACACCCCTAATGGGATCCTGCACACCCCACTGGGGTCCTGCGCCCTATTTTATGACGTCCTGCCCACCCCCACTTGGATCCTGCACACTTTCTATGACGTCCTGCACACTCCCACTGGGGTCCTGCGCCCTATTTTATGACGTCCTGCACACCCCCACTGGGATCCTGCACACTTTCTGCCAATCCTGCACCCCTACTTGGGTACTATTACTCATTCCACGACGTCCTGCACACCCACCTGGGATCCTTGCACACTGGCGTCCTGCACATTCCCTACTGGGGTACCTTACTCATTCCACGACGTCCTGTACGCACTCTTACTGGGGGTCCTGCACATACACTATGATGCCCTGCACACTCCCACTGGGGACCTGCACGCTTTCTGTGCCAAATCACACACACCCCACAGGATCCTGCACACTTTCTGGCGTCCTGCACACCTCTACTGAGGTGCCATATCGTTCCATGACAACCTGCACACCTCTTACTGGGGTCCTGCACATTTCCTATGACGTGCTGAACACTCCCTACTGGGGACCTGCACACTTTCTATGTACATCCTGCACACACCCCAATGGAGTCCTGCACACTATGTGACATCCTGCGCACTCCCACTGGGGTCCTGCACACTTTCTATGACGTCCTGCACACACCCCACTGGGGTCCTGCACACTTTCGTATGACGTCCTGCGCATTCCACTGAGGTGCTGCACTCCCTTCTATGACGTCCTGCACACCCCACTGGGGTCCTGCTCACTTTCTATGACGTCCTGCACACCTCCCAATGGGGTACTGCACACTCCCACTGAGGTGCTGCACACTTTTCTGCCCATGACGTCCTGCACACCCCGCAATGGGGTCCTGCACACTTTTCTATGACGTCCTGCACACCCCCACTGGGGTCCTGCCCACTTTCTGTGACACATCCTACACACCCCCCGAGTAGGGTCCCTTGCACATTCCCACTTGGGTCCTGCACACTTTTCTATGACACGTCCTGCACACCCCCACTGAGGTCCTGCATACTAATTCTATGACGTCCTGCACACCCCCACTGGGGTCCTGCACACTTTCTATGACGTCCTGCACACCCCCACATGGGATCCTGTACTCATTCCACGACGTCCTGCACACTCCCACTGGGGGTTCTGCACACTTTCTATGACGTCCTGCACACTCCCACTGAGGGTCCTGCACACTTTCTATGTACGTTCTGCACACCCCCACTGAGGTCCCTGCACACTCTAACTGGGGTCCTGCACACCTTCTATGACGTGCTGCGGATCCCCAATAGTCCCTGCACACTTTCTGCTTGACGTCCTGCACACCCCTCACTAGGGTCCTGCACACTTTCTTTGACATCCTGCACACCCCCAATAGGGTCCTGCACACTTTCTGTGACATCCCTGAACACCCACACTGGGGTCCTGCACACTTTCTATGACGTCCTGCACACCCCCAATGGGATCCTGCACACTCCCACTGGGGTACTGTACCACTTTCTATAAACGTCCCTGCACACTCCCACTGCAGGAGTCCTGCACACTTTCTATGTACGTCCTGCACACCCCCACTGGGGTCCTGCACCTTACTCATTCTATGACGTCCTGCACACTCTTGCACATGAGGGTCCTGCACACACACTATGACGTCCTGCACACTCCCACTGAGGTCCTGCACGCTTTCTATGTACGTCCTGCACACTCCCACTGAGAGTCCTGCACACTTTTCACTGTGACGTTCCTGCACACCTACACCCAGGTCCTGCACACTCCCACTGGGGTCCTGCACCTACCTTCTATGACGTCCTGCACACCACCAATAGAGATCCCTGCACACTTTATGTGACGTCCTGCACACACCCCTCACTAGGGTCCTGCACTCATTCTGTGACATCCTGCACACCCTTAATGAGGGTTCCTGCACACTCCCACTGGGGTGCTGCACACTCTATGTACGTTCTGCACACCCCACTGGGGGTCCTGCACGCTTTCTATGACGTCCTGCACACCCCCACTGGGGTCCTGCACACTTTCTATGACATCCTGCACACCCCCAATGGGGTCCTGCACACTTTCTGTGACATCCTGGAACCCACGGTCCTGCCACTTGGACGTCCTGCTTACACTCCCACTGGGAGTGCTGCACACTTCTATGACGTCCTGCACACCCCCACTGGGAGTCCTGCCCACTTTCTATGACGTCCTGCACACCCCCGCACTGGGAGTCCTGCACACTTTCTATGACGTCCTGCACACCCTCAAATGGGGTCCTTGCACACATTCCCACTGGGGTTCTGCACACTTTTTCTATGACGTCGTGCACACTCCAGCTGGGGTCCTGCACACTTTCTATGACGTCCTGCACACCCCCGCTAGGTACTGTACTCTTTCTATGACATCACCCCCAATGGGATCCTGCACACTCCCACTGGGTGCACACTATGGGGTCCTGCACACTCCCGCTGAGGTCCTGCACACTTTGTATGATGTCCTGCACACTCCAACTAGGTCCTGCACACTTTCTATGACGTCCTGCACACTCCGCACTGGGGTCCTGCACACTTTCTGTGACGTCCTGGAGCACCCCCAATTCGGAGTCCTGCACACTTTCTGTCGGACATCCTGCACCCCAGTAGGTTCCTTGACACTCCCACTGGGGTGCTGCCTCCTTTTTTATGACGTCCTGCACACCCCCACTGGGGTCCTGCTCGCTTTCTATGACGTCCTGCACCCCCCCACACTGGGGTCCTGCACACTTTCTATGACATCCTGCACACCCCAAATGGGGTCCTGCACACTCCCACTGGGGTCCTGCGCCCTTTTTTTATGACGTCGTGCACACCCCACTGGGATCCTGCACACTTTCTATGACGTCCTGCACACCCCCACTGAGGTACTGTACTCATTCCACGACGTCCTGCACACTCTTACTGGGGCCTGCACATACACTATGATGCCCTGCACACTCCCACCGGGGACCTTCACGCTTTCTATGTACGTCCTGCACACCCCCACTGGGATCCTGCACACTTTCTATGACGTCCTGCACACCCCCAGCTGGGGTCCTGCACAAACTTTCTGTGACGTCCTGCACACCCTAATGAGGTCCTGCACACTTTCTATGACATCATGCACACCCCCAGCTGGGATCCTGCACACTCCCACTGGGATGCTGCACACTTTCTATGACGTCCTGCACACTCCCCACTGGGTTCCTGCACACTTTCTATGTACGTTCTGCACACCCCCACTGAGGTCCTGTACTTTCTATGACGTCCTGCACACTCCCACTGGGGTCCTGCACACTTTGTATGACGTCCTGCGCACTCCCACTGGGGTCGTGCACACTTCGTATGACGTCCTGCGCATTCGAACTGAGGCCCTGCCCACTTTCTATAACGTCCAGCACACCCGCATTGGGGTCCTGCACACTTTCTGTGACGTCCTGCGCACCCTCAGTAGGGTCATTGACATTCCCAGTAGGTGCTGCACACTTTCCTATGACGTGCGGCACACCCCCAATAAGGTCCTGCACACTTTCTATGACGTCCTGCACACCCCCACTTGAGTCCTGCACACTTTCTATGACGTCACTGCACACCTCCCACTGGGGTCCTGCACACTTTGTATGACGTCCTGCCTCAAACTGGAGTCCTGCACACTTTCTGCGACGTCACTTACTCCACTGCAGTCCTGCTCACTTTGTATGAGGTCCTGCACACTCAAACTGAGGTCCGTCACACTTTCTATAACGTCAACACATCCGCATTGGGGTCCTGCACACTTTCTGCTGACGTCCTGCGCACCCCCTTTTCGGAGTCCTGCACACTTTCTGTGACATCCTACACACCCCCAGTAGGGTCCCTTGACATTCCCAGTGGGGTGCTGCACACTTTACCTATGACGTCCTGCACACCTGCCCACTGGGGGTCCTGCACACTTTCCTATGACGTCCTGCACACACCCGCTAGGGTCCTGCACACCTTTCTGTGGACACATCCTGCTGTACCACCTCCAGGTCCTGGCTGTAGGTTTCGAGAACCTAGGGTAAGCACTGGCGAACAGTGAATGAGCACAAAGCTTTATGTGAACAAGTATAACAATAAAGGCTCTAGACCCAGGAGAGAATAACAGCCGAAAGACCCCGTCGCTGCCTACACCGAGTATTTATAGGCCTTGTCATGGGTTGGCGCGAAACTATTCCTACTCTGGCGAATCACCAGACCGTAAATGACACACAGATCGTAGATATTGACAATCGATGAATTTACGATCCACATCGCCCTCACCCTTACTGTACTACTCCCCTGATTGCGACGTCCGTCGCGGAAAAAAAAAAACATAGGCATATGTGCAAAGTGCATGGAACATACAAAAAAAATCTTGCAAGCACAACGATAATCACATATAGTGAAAGAACAAGGTTTTACAGCTATTATTAGAGGAAATTTGGTGGTGCGAAACACAATGACTCCCTAGCCCATTTTTAGAAATGCCTGCCCCGATTCTTGAAGTACGGCGAATATCTGTTGCCAAAATTGTTAGCTCCACGTCCTCTCACTTGAATCCACGATACGGCTGAAAAAAACGTTTGGGATGTGCAGCTTCTTCATTCAGAGCTGGTACTTGATGTTCGTTTCTTTTCTTTATATGCCTTCTGACGACTCACCGAAACTTCCAGCATTGTATACAGCTCCTCCGGGACCAACGGCCTCAAAACTGAGAACATTGCCGCCATGAAAGCTCTCACTGCTTGTGCAGGGTGAACCGATACCGCCGTTTCTCTAGCCATCTCAGCCAGACACGCAAATGGCTCATTGAGTTGAAGGCACAGATCCGAATGTCGTAACCACATTTGTCACCATGGCAGCTGCTGATTCACAGATCACGTCAAAAGCGTCCATGGTTTTCCTATTGTCGCTCCATGTGTCTTCACCTCTCGATCCACTGCTCCAATCAATTTGGTCCCTCAATCTCACCAGATTCGTCAAAGCCATTGCCACGCATTGCCAACTGGATGCATCGATAGCCTCTTCCGATGTTGGCGAAACGAACACACACGCTGTGATGACTCCGGAAGTACATTTTCTGTTGACTATGTCGAACAAGGTATTGTATATGATCGACTCCACTCCGGCTCCAGCACGACCCTTTCAGTTCCTCGGAAACCAGACGGCAAAAGCACTAGGGTCCTTTTCTTCGGTCCTTCAACCATCATCCCGTCCCAAGAATGTTGTTGCGCAAATGAAATGCCAGCATTAGCCGAATCATTGAGTTGCGCTGTTTTGCGTATCCACGTCACTCTTGCACGTCGCGGCGATTGGCGTCCCATCGATTACCTTTCAACGCCTTCAGGAGATGTTCACAATGTGGTTACATGTAGAGCGATGGCATACTTCTGCGCTCCGGAAATGGTCACGAAGTTATGGGCTGGCGACTTCATCAGGTATCTTTTTATCAATGTCAGTTTCGTTTTCATAAATTGACAACATTCTAGCCAATGAGAACACTGGATGTGCTGGGAATAAAGCTAATCACTGAATCGTGTTCGTCCGGAACAACATTGGAAAATTTCTTCGACCGTATAGACGCAGTACTCTTCAGGATCATCACCACGACGGCCCGAGCCTGGGCACTGAAAAACAATCCCAGTGCTGCATTGTCGGCACGATCCGGTGCGGCCATCGTTGCCCTGCAATAAACTTCATTTGTCGGATTTGCTCCATTTACAGCCGTACATTTTTTCTTGCCTCGTTTCACTCGTTTAGTTCTGGTTTTCAATTTCTGTGTTGTCCAATTTCTGGTGGTACCTTTATTAGCATATCATATTGAATCCATATGGGTTCCTCAGATTTGTTAATACTAGTAATTAAAAACGAATTATAACTTACTTCCAATATTCGGAAAGGACCACTCCACTCCCCTGTCAGCTTAGGATTCTTAGAGCTACCTTTTTCCCGCGGCATCGTCATGTTTCCCTGTCTCCAACTTCACGGTAGCTTTTCTGGATTTGCATTGTTCCTCTATCGTATCTCTCTTTCATTTTTACTCCGGTATGCTTCGTTCAGCTCCTTCGTACAATCTCTAATATGTTTAGTTCACCTGCCAGCAATTCACTTTTATAGTCATCGAAATCAATGTGATTCAGGAGAGATTTTCCCTTGGTATCTCATTATAGAACTGGGTATGGGTCGAAAGCTTGTGGAGTAATAATAAAACTGAGCTATCTCCAATCGCTTCATGAGGCGCTGAGTTGTACGCAAAAACGACCATCGGTAGTAGAACATCCCACTGCGCAGGAATCATCGTTTTGCGGGCATTCGGCATATCCGTTCCTATGGCGCTGTCGGTTACTCCGTTTTCCCTGGGATTGCTTATCCCTTCGTTACCGATTGTTGTATTCCACTGATTTCGCACACCTCCGTCAGAACGTTGATGATAAATTCAGGACGCTGATCCGAGTGCAGACATTTTGGCCAGCGGCAACCCTCGCATATCCATCTTTCGAATAGGGTTTTAGCCACCGTCCTTGCCGCCTTGTCCTGCATCGGATATGCACCTAGATACTTA